>VMDO01006427.1:6024-100666 GCA_007922755.1 Pedetes capensis
TTTTTTTTTTTTTTTTTTTTGAATAAAACAAAACCTCATTCTTATATCTTCTGGTTGGATACTTTCTTCTGCCATATCCAGGGCTCTGTTGAGCACACCGAGGGAATTTTTTTTTCTCCAGTTACTGTTCTTTACAGTTCTTGAATTTCCATTTGCTGCTGCTTTTGTGGTTTTATATCTCTACTGATTTTGCCTGTCTGTGCCTTTGTAAAGACCATGTTCTTCTTTGCATCCTCAAAATTATTTATAAAAGCTGCCTTTTATAAGGATGTTAAATCAGACAAACTTTTCATTGACTTTTCCCTTGACTTTGGGTTGTATTTAATGAGTTTTGTCAAGTGTATACATAGATACACACCCATATAACTTGTACTCTAGTTAACATATAGAACACTGACTTGACTATAGTGAATTCCCACCCCCGTAGTCAGCCAGTGCTGTGATTTCTGTTGTTACAGATTACTCATGTAATTTCATATAAAGGGAACCATATAGTATGTACTAATTTTGTGTCTGGGTCTTTTACTTAGCATATGTTTGTGTTAATATGTTGTTGCTGGCATCGGTAATTTCTTCTTTTTTATTGCTGAGAAATATTCCACTATCACAATTAAAATTATTAAAGTTTATTTATGCATTTTTATTTTTTTGAGACAAAAATTTGTGTAGCCTAGGCTGTCTTAGAACTCGCTATGTAGTCTAGGCTGGTGTTGAACTCCTGCCGGTCTTCCTGCTTCAGCCTCCCCAGTGCTAGGATTGCAGCTGTGTGCCACCACATCTGGCTTTTATCACAGTTTCAATCAGTTCTCTTGTTTATGGACATTTGGCTTTTTCAAATTTTTGGCTATTATGAATAAAGCTGTCCGTAGCCATAGCACCCTAGCATCCATGCCTGATCTTAGAAGCTAAGCAGGATTGGCCTGATTAGTCCTTGGATGGGAGACCACCTGGGAATAGCAGCTGCTACAGGCTAGGGAGAAGGACCTGGCAATCCACTCCCAAAACAATCTGCCACTGAAAACTCTATCAAGGCAGAGAAGCATTGATAATAGTGCCAGGCATGGCACACTGTCGGGGAGTGTTTTGTTCTGTTGTACACAGGGTCATTATGAGTAGGACCCAACTCAATGGCACCTAACACACACACACACACACACACACAGAGGCTAGTAAGGAGAAAGACATCATACCATATCTCCAGTATTGTCCGCATCTCTGATCTCAGCCTTTAGTAATTCCAAGCAGATAAGAACATAGTTCACTATCTGTCTCTCTCTTTTAGGAATTGTATGGTTCATCACCTTCCTTTAGGAAGTAAGAAAGATTAGAATTGAGTAACACCTAGTCCTGTCTTCATAGAGCTTAAAGTCTACATGGAGAGCTATACCCTTCTGTCATTGGTCTTGTGACTTAAAAATCCAGTCCTGTTTCATTCTAGAGCACAAGGTAGCACTTATACCAACTGTTAACAAGGACTGGGGGTGGATTACTCTTCTGGTACTGATTAGGAGCACTACATATTAGGACATTTTAGAGGTCCTCTAATTACTACTGTTTAGTTGTATTTGAAGATGACTATGGTAATTCTCTCTTTTACTCACACTCATTTTTAAAAGATAACCTTTTTAAAATTTACGTTGTGAGATTTGCTTATAAATGACATCTGGCAAATTCACAGGAAAGAAAATGTCTGCGTCATGGCCTGTGTTTCTTTCTCCCTTTCCATTTTGTTGATAGGACTTGGTGGCCTCGCAGCCTCGTACTTGAATCCAGTAAAGTCCCTGGTGCCACAGATGCCAAAGCTGCTGAAGTCTCTCTTTCCCGTCCGCGATGACAGAAGGGGCAAACAGTCTTCCCCCGTCGCGCATCAGGTAAGAAGCATCAGAAAACAGCAGCGAGCAGTTTCCTGATAGATGCTGGCACACCGAGGCTGCGCCGTGCCGCTGGAGGGAGAGGGCTGACAACAATGGGGCATTAGAGCTGGGCTTTTAAACCTGGTAAAAGCTTGCGATAATTTTTCTTCCACTCTCTTCAGAGATAACGGAGCTGTTTAAACTTATTGACACGCTCCATCCTTTCTGCTTTTAAAAAATGCCAAGTACGCTACTAATGTGATTTATGGTAACATCACTTAGAGCAACAATAGTAAAATTTATGAAGTGCACTTAGTGTTGTTTGTGTATTGCCAAGTAGAAAATGTAATTCTATTTTTAATTCTTGATTTCATTTCTCTTTTCAAACAATTTTATATCATGACTGTCCTTCCCTCTCAACCTCTGTTTCCTCTATGGTGAATAATTTGTTCTTTGACTTAAAAGTAATCACTTGTCTTATTTCCTTTTCTAAAGAAACTCTCTACCCAGCCCTAGAAGAAGTTTAAGTTTTAGAGAAGATGTTCAGGGTTTTCCAAAGAATTAGGAATCTGCTGTTGTGCGGTAGTGAATGGAAACCCTGTTGGAAATGCAGTTTCTAGCCTTATATAGCTGTTAGCAGAACAAGATAAGTGAGGATTTGTTTATACACATTCAAAAACACATACAGTGCAAGTGCATTTGTTATAATAGGTCTTTTGATACCAGCTTCTCCATATTCTTTAAAATATTCAAGCTGCAGAAATGCAGATCTATAATGGTCTGAGACTTAACTATTTACAGGAATTTTCTAAGTTTATGAATACATATTCAAGGAAGATGGAATTGGTCTGATAAAGCTGCTGTGCTGATATATAATTTTTTAATCTAGCATCTTATAAGCATATACATAAGCATACACATGCAATGGATGGATGGAAAACATCAGGATTTTAGAAATGAAAAACTATATTTATCTAGGCACACAATGGGGTGCTTGGCAGTTATTGAAATGAATCCATGGCAGCAGAGGGGTTGGGGTAGCAAAAATGATTTTTCACAGTGGTTTGTCATCGTGTGCCCTATTCTGGTCCAACTGCTGTTCATTGTAAAAGTACAATTCATCATCTGCCTGAGTTACCAAGGTAGCTTTTTGAAAAAATAGTTTCTCAGCATGGCTGCATGAGCCATAGCCCACCCGGGACCACCTTCTGATCTGCGTTGATAAGCACCCAGGTGGTTCTTACTTATAGTTAAGTTTGATGACCAGTGTTTTTCAGTTGCTGGTCGGTGAAGGCAGTTATCTGAGGTGAAGGAAATTGAAATCCTGTTAAAAGCCACGGAAGCATCCTACTGTGGGTCCAGTTATTTTTTAAAGCTGTTCTCAGTTTTCGATGCAGCAAGTCGAAGCACCTGGTACCCCTGAGACTTGCATTTACACTCCTAGTATTCCGGCACTGATTGGTTCTCTGGATATGAGAGGAACAGCAGTGTGTTAGAAACAAGTCTCATGACGGGAGGAGAATTGTGGATTGGCACCTTCAGGTTAAGAGAAGTTACCTTGAGATATTTGCAAGATTTCTTTAGCAATTTTTGTTCATTTACTTAAAAATTTTTAGCTCACATGAGCAAAGGTGTTGGAAACTAGCCTTGTATAGATATTCCATATTTCATAACTATATGAAAACATAAACTTAGAACTGGCATTAGTGGCCTGGCGAGGTGGTGCACACCTATAATCCCAGTGACTAAGGAGGTGGAGGCAGGAGGATCTGGAGTTCAAGGCCAGAGGCAGCCTGCGTAACTTAGACCGTGACTCAAAATAAAATAACTAAAAACAGGCTGAGGGTGCAGCCCTGTGGTACAGCACTCAAAAGCACGTGCGAGGCCCAGGTTCAACCTCCACGTACTACAAAGCAAACAAACAACCTGGCCATCGTGAAGAGGCTCTGTAGTAGAGCTGAAGCATGACAGCTGGTTTGTGAAAATCCCGCTCCACAGGTGTTTCCCTTTTCCCAGGGTCACAGTCTCAGGCCTTCTCCCCTTGACCTTATTGTTGTTGTTAGGTGCTGTCGAGTCGTGTCTGACTCACAGCGACCCGTATAGGGTTTTCAATGGCTGATTGTTTCAGGATTGCCTTGGGAGTGGGTTGCCAGGTCCTTCTGTTTTTGTGGTGCTGGGAATCGAACTCTGGACCTCAGAGACTGCAGAGCGGCACTCTATCAACTGAGCTAAATCCCAGCCCTCCCTTGACCTTACCCCAGCATAAAGCTTTCAGCCTTCCTGCGGTGGACTACCGGATTTCCCAGTCACCCCTCCTGGGACTCTCTTCCGTCAAGCCTCTAGAATCTTGGTGCCCATGGCTGCAGCCTGGGCCTTCTGTAAACTCGTTCAGTTCCATGACTTTGACAGTTTGTACGAAGTAGCCCAAGTGATCTTTCACAACCTTCTGGGCGAGGGAGCCAAACCTAAGTCTCTTCCTGTGGCTTCCAGCCCCCTCCGAGACCTGGCGCTCTCCCTTTTGATCTTCACGCCCTTCCTCTTCTGGTCCCCATGCTGAGCCGTGTTCACCTTTTTATCTCCTGGACACATGGAGTGCATTCACTCTCAGGAGTGCTGGGCCTGCCTTTCCTCCTCCTGGGAGCACTCTCTCCAGAGTCCTGCCAGGGCGAAAATGGTCACAAAGGCCACTTTGAGGAAGCACAGCTGCAGTCATGGTGGTCTTTCTTCATGCGCCAAACAGAAACAACAGCCTCCACCAAACACGCATCTACTGTGTTGCCATAATTCATCTTTTTACTGGGAGCTGTTAGGTGTCTGTGTTTGTTGATTATCTCCCTAAAGAATGTAATCCTGAGGCCGGGGCTCACTGCCCTGAACCTGCCTGGTGCACAGGAGATACAAAGTGTGCGTTGGTTGGCACTCACCTCCACATGTTTATACGTGGTCATTTTAGACTGTGTGGACCCAGGGTCATCGGGCAGTGGGAACTGGAGTATAGTTGTAGGTCGGAGGGGAGAGAACCACATCTGAGTGGGGATTTGAGGAATTAAGATCTATTTCTTTCCTAGGTTGATGGAAGTTTCACTAAAGGAAAAAAACATTAAGGTGTTCATTTGGGATTCCGTTGTTCATCTCATTTTTACTATTTCTGCTAAAGCCCTATGAGAAATAAATTATAATTTTAAATGACCGCTATATCAATGCTTCTCTTACCTGGGGCACTTTAAATATGTTTTGCATTGCTGCACCCCTGGTGCTGTTTTGTCCTTGGAAGTGGAAGGCTTCAGTGAGGGTGGAATGAAAGGAGCAGAAAGAAGGAAAATGCCACAGAGCTGGACTCCTCTAGCCATCCTTTCTTTATTTTTATTTTTATTTTTATTTTTTTACCATCATCTTCACTGTAATGGAAACCCACTCAAAAATCAGATTTGATATTTAAAGTTTGAAGTTCTCACTTAAAAAAATGATGTCTACAACCTTCCTTGTAGGTTCTCCAAGAAAAGGTCTTTTTTTTAAATGCAGGTGTTGAAATGAAGGGACAGGTGATTCTTCGTTCTGTGTCCCTCAGCAGCTCAGCAGCTACAGATTTTTTCCTCTGATCTAGAAACACTTCTTCCTTCTTCGGTTGTCTTGCCAGGGTCCTGCCTTCAGGGGGAGTCCAGAATGAAGTGAGTCACCCCTGGGCTTGAAAACAGTGGAACTCGGTCTTCTTCATTTAAGTAATTCACCTCGGCCAAAGTAGCACGCGTTTGCACACTTTTTTTTTAATTGGAAGGAAGTGTTAGTTACCATTGTCAGATTTTTTTGTCTGTTTTCACTCTTGTCAGTGTAGTCCTTCTGTGTTACCTAATTGGTGTGTGAAATACATAAATGAGGAGCTCCAGATTCAGGTCTAGTTTTAGCATCCTGGGATATCAAGCTCTTTTTGCGTGGTTTTTTAAAATACATACTGTTTAGCTATCCTCTGCATGCTTTTTAAAGCACATAGTCTGTCTGCATTTGAGTCACAAACAAAGTATTGAACATATAGGGCCTAAGGCAGAGCCTGTCACTGCAAGAAGAGGCCACTCCTCAAGCCACAGAGTGACGGGTCAGCACAGTCCAGCTCTGTGAATCCAGTAACTGCGGTCTTCACATCTCCCCTCTTCCTACCAAGGAGGTTAGGCAAACTTTGGCAGCTACGTTATGGAGGTAAAGCAACCCCACGCCTATGGCCACCTCTGCACCAGCTGTCTAGAGAGCCTGAAACAAAGCGGACAAAAAGGCCATTGCTGGAGTGACCCTGCTCGCTACCAGGCTGGCTGTACCACTCTGTGCAGGCATCTGAGGCCGCGCCGCAGAGCATCTTAAAGAGATACACGGACACCTTGAGGCTTCCTCCGTGCTTTGATCTTATGCACATGATCAGTAGGCATGATCAGACGGTTAGATGTTTAGAACGACAACATAAATGGAATCTGGAAAAACAGAAATCAGTGCATATGCCTGAGAGAATTCTTTGTCAGTTCTGCAGGGTAGGAAGGGGTAAACATTGATACAAATATTGCATCAGACTAAGAGACAGGGAATAGGTAGTAATGTTACTTAAGGTTTCTAATGTGAAACAGCACAAAATACAAAACACAAACTCACGGTTGGGCAGCATGCAGAGATAGTTCCTGGTAACAAGCAAACCATGTTCAGTAACACACTCACACTTGTGCCCCACTTCCTGCTGCCTTTCATGATTTTAACACTATCTCTCTCTGTTTTCCCCCCATGATGAAAGAAATGAAAACAATTTTATGTTTTTATCCCATTTTACTTTGGAGGCTTAAGCCTCCTCCTTTGAGACAGTCTTGGTAATAAAGAAGCCCCTACTGCCATGTCAAAACGTCCTGCCCCTCCTGAGTTCTCTTTGGTGTGATCTGATGACACCGAGTCCTGCCCCTGGTTCTGGATGCATTACTCCTGGAAACACACTGACCAAATGGGGTTATTTCAGAGTAAATCAGAAACACCGTCTGAGGAAGGACAAAAGAAGATGGTTATTGCTTGACCCAACATAGACTAGGAGACTGACTTCCAGCGCCAGGGTGTCAACGCCATGGGGGAGAAGACAGGGAAGGACAGTTTCCATGAATTGGAGCAGTGAGTCACAGAAAGCTAGAATTGGAATTAACAAGGAATGGTAACAATTGGAAATACGGACAGTGATTTATAGGCAGCAAGGTACTCTCAAGCAAAGTCCATGAGTTTTTTTCATTTCTGGCTTGTAAAAACAGGACATTTTTGAGAATATAAACAAACTGACCCAAGTAAGGAGTGAGGGTAGGCAAAGTCCCGCCTCTACCAATCATTCCTCACAGATTAGGAGGAAGAGAGACACAGGTTATGCAGTGGGGGAATGATTTTTATCAAAAAGTACTTTTAATCAGAGTGTCCTTGACATTTTCAGACAAGAACGTCTAGTTCCCTCCCTCACGCGTGGTACACAGGCACACCTGCTCAGGGACACTGATGAAAAGATGGATGCCTGTTAACCTGTCCTCTGGAGTCAGTTGCTTCTCAGGTCAAGATGCTACTGTTCTCCTGGCCTGATATTTCAAGAATGTGTGTGCCCTGTGGGTTTGAAAAGGCTCAAGGATCTTTTCTTGTAAGATGGAAGTTAACAGTTTCTTCTTTTAAAGTCAAAGATTCTCATAACTTACAAAATCTTTTGGTTTGAACATATTCGTAAAGACTTACATTTCTTGTTTTTATGGAGATGGGTTCTGGTTGTAATCAATTTCTGTCTGAGTTCCAGAAATGCAAAGATACTTGCATGGAAAGAGGTGGCAGCTGACAAAATTGCTGTCTTTGACCTTCTGATGCAAGTTTAGTAACGAATCTGGAAAATAATGAACTGCAATTAATGAAATCTGTGCTCATATTCAAGTGTGTTTCTCAGACAGACATAAAATAATTGAAGGAACTTCCTGCTCTCTAATTAGTTAGATTGAATTAATTTGGCATGATAATTTTTTTTCACGTATCTGGAAGTCTGTGTTCAGATGAAACTATTTACGTGCCTCAGAACTCAGGACTCGTAAGAGGCCCCATTGATTCATCTGGGGAATTCAGAGTTAAGGGTCAGATTTAATTTTTACCATCAAAAGCACAGCCCCACTTGGGCCTTTTTTTCATATCAGCCCCTTTGATTGGGGTGGCCTTGTCAGCTGCAGGGCTGCTTCTCTCGGCCTCCACATAGCTGGAAGGGCGTCAAGAGGGGCCTCAAGCAGAGAGCAGCAAGTAGCCTGTGTGTCCAGTACTGTTGAAGAGATGCTCCTGTCATTATCCATCTTTCAATACGTGCTTCTTCCATATGTTGTTGTTGTTGTTGTTAGGTGCCATGGAGTTGTGTCCAACTCGTAGCAACCCTCATAGGGTTTTCAGTGGCTAATTGCTTCAGGAGTGGGTTGCCAAGTCCTTCTCCCGTTTTGTGATGGTGAGGGTAGAACTTGGGTCCTCAGAGAATGTAGCGTGGCACTCTAACAACTGTGCTAAACCCCAGCTCCGTCTTCAATACAGGAGACATGGAAATGACACAAATACTTGTTCTCCCTTGGTACACAGGATGGCATTTTAGGTTGATCGTGCTTGTTCTTCCTAGATGAAATGGGTCACAAAATGTCTATCCTTGTGTCTTGTGTAAGAATTCATCATCTTAACGCACTAAAATCAGAAAGCAGACCCATACCTATTTCCCAGACTTCCATTTTCCTCAGTCATTCATGTTATTTCAGAAATAATATAGAAGAGCATTTCCCCTGTGATTTAGTACCACCCTTGCTTACCAGGCGTGAACAAGGTACACAGTGTTCCTCATCCGGGAGCTAACAAAGGGAAATTTGCACTCATCTCTGGAGAAGACTTGTTTTCAGTTAGCTGCACCCTCAGCCCATTTTTTTTTACTTTTTGAGACAGAGTTTCACTATATTATGAAGACTGCTTCTGATCTCAAACTTGAGATCCTCCTGCCTCCACCTCCCGAGTCACTGGGATTACAGACATGCACCACCGAACCTGGCTGGAAATGAGCCTTTTAAAGCTGTTATGTGGCCAGGTGCGGTGGCGCACACCAGTATCCCAGCAACTCAGGAAGTGGAGGCAGGAGGATCCCAAGTTCAAGGCCAGAGGCAGTCTCCATAACTTAGACCCTGTCTCAAGGTAAAAAAAAAAAAAAAAAAAAAAAAAAAAAAAAAAAAAAAAAAAAAAAAAAAAAAAAATGTGGGTGTGGTGGTGCAGCTCAGTGGTAGAGCACTTGCAAAGTATGTGGAAACTCCTGGGTTCAGCACCCCAGTACTGCCAAATAAAAAAAAAAAAAACCTTTTATTAAATTAAATGGGGGAGTATCAGGTGCTAGACATTGAGTGCCTATTTTTGCTGAGCCTGGAGACGGATTCTGGCTTTGTTCACATTGAATCCCTATTTCTCACACCATCTTTTGAATTGTGGGTACTTTGTACATATTTGTGAGTAAGCTAATAAGGTCTTAGGTTCTTTGCTTGAAGGAAAGTGGAATGAATGTTGCATCCTGAGTGGCTTTGGGACTAATTAACACAACTAGAAACGTTCAGCTTTTGCATCAGATATAATACTTGATTATTTAAAAATAAAGTACGCTAGCTTAGAAATGGCCTAGGGTTTAGCTCGGTAGAGTGCTACTCTGCACATTTTGAAGCCCTAGGTTTAATTCTAAGCACTTCGAAAATGGGAGAAGAACGTGGCAATCCACTCCTGAAACAATCTTGCAATAATCAGCCGTCAAAAATCCATTGATGTACATAGTACATAGGGTTGCTATGAGTCGGACCCAACTCAATGGCACCTAATAAGAAGCAGCTTAGAGATACCTTGGAAGACAGTCCACAAAGTTCTGATGCTTATGAAATAACTGTGGACTTTACAAATGTATGAAGTGCTTGCTGGTTGCCTAGAACCATTCCAGAGACTTTGTAGGCATCATCTCAACATCAGTGCTTTGACCCCCACTGCCCAACAGACGTAAGATACGAGTCATGTGTGTAATTTAAAATTTTCTAGTAGCCTCATAGGGCTGGGATTTAGCTCAGTTGGTAGAGTGCTGCGCTGCAGTCTCTGAGGTCCTGAGTTCAATTCCCAGCACCACAAAAATGGGAGAAGGACCTGGCAATCCACTCCCAAGGCAATCCTGAAACAGCCATTGAAAACCCTATGAGGGTCACTATGAGTCGGACATGACTCATGGCACCTAACAAGTAGCCACATTTAAGAAACTGAAAACGGGCCAAATGAATTTTAATACAGTTTTTAATCTGATATATTCAAAGTATCATAACCTGTAATCGATGTGAAAAACTGTTGAATCACCCCCTTTTCTGTACAAAAGCCTTAAAATCAGGTGTATATTTTACATTTCTGGCACATTCCAATTCAGATACTAAATTTTTGATGGCAACACTTGATCTGCATTTAGAGTTCATAGAATTTATAGTTGAAAAAGTAGATGCACATGCCCAAGCTGTCCCAAACATGCCACATTTAAAAGCACTTCAGTTTTTAAGTGTATATTTTATTAGGTAAAAGAAAGAATTCACTTTCTCAGCCACATTAGCCATGTTGTAAGTGCTTGGTCACCACGTGTGGCCAGTGGCTGCCATGTCAGATGGTACCACCTTGCTGAGGAGACAGGAGACTCAGGTAAGCTAAGTACTACCATCAGGTGCAGAGCCCAGTGAGTGACAGACTGAGATTTGTATGCAAAAAGCAAGATTTAGGACCACTTGTGATCTTAGAAGACTTCAGCTGAGTTTGATAACCAAGTGATTATGTCATAGAGTAAGTGAATCAGTAAAGAATTTGAAGGAGGGACCAGGCGAGCCATGAGAACGCAGTGAGCAACAGCTGTCCTCAGGTCCTTGCCTCATGCGTACTCATTCCTTCCTGAAGTAAAACTACCTGTGGGCAATGGGGGGATCACTGATAGCCTCAAGGCAGAGAGGGACAAGGTCAAATCTGCCCGAGACCCAGAAGGTAGATTGCAGGAGAGCAAAACTGGAAGACAGTTCAGCTGTGCAGAACAACCTCAGGAGGATTGCCGTGTTGGTCAGAAACGTGAGGTCCACTCCCACGCTTCACACGTGGGTACTGTGACATGCGACTGAAAGGCACCGTCTCACGGCAGGCCACCGGTGGCCACCAGTTTTCCTGCCCCGGATGGTAATGTTACCTAGAGAATAATTCATGTGGACGGTCACCGCCTTCACAGGTGCGCCCCAGATGGGGCGGGGTTTACACAAACCGAGGCGCTGACATGTCTGTCAGAATGCTGGCTGCCCCATTGGAGATACAAACTTGAGTGGACAGGTGGACAAACAGCTGTTCTCGTCACATCACCTGGGAGCAGAGTGTGGAGCAGAGGCGACTGTGGGAGTGTGGGCCCTGTGGGAACCTGGCCCTCGGGGGCCCGATGGCATCCGTGGCCCCTGCTGGGTCTGGGCCAGGCGAGAGCCTTTCCCAGCCCACCTGCCCAACTCGTTCCTTGCAGGCGAGCCATCCCTCCCCTGAGGAGCACAACCTTTAAAAACATATTTCTCTTGATTGTATTGTTGCTGAGCCTTGATCTTTAGGTAACTGTATGTGTGTGACTTTTATCCATTGTGTATTACATCTATCCCATACTTCCAGAGGCCAGCAAGTATTTTGTTATACATACTACTTCTGCTTTTGTTGCTTATATTTTTCCCACCTTAGTAACAGGACAGTAAGAGGCTGGCTCTTGGTTGTTGTAGCAAAAAAGTAATTCCTATATCCCCTGTAAAAATAATTTCCTTTGTTTAGGTTTAAATCATTGGCTCATATTTATTAAAAAAGGACAGAGGAATATGTAAATTTAGGCATCATTAAAATGACATTTAAGAATTTATCAAATTCAGAGTAACAGGTAATATTAGGTAAGGTTTATTTTCAAACAAGAAAAAAATACAGTAGAAAATTTAATGTTGGGGAAGTTTTAAAGTCCTTTTTTAAAATGTGGTACTTGAACCCAGGACCTCACACATACTTTGCAGGTGCTTTACCACTGGGCTGCACCCCACCCCCACTTTTTATTTATTTTTTTTATCTTGAGACAGAGTCTTGTTAAGTTATACAGGCTGCCCCTGGCCTCAAACTTGTGATCCTCTTAAATGGACCTTCCAAGTTACTGGAATTACAGGCTTGAGCCACTGCGCACATCTAAAGTGATGATTTTTCCCCGTTCAACCAATATATCTTCTCCCTATTACCTACCATTATGTCCCCATTTCACAAGGCCTGTTTTTCTCCCACGTGCTTTGTCACCGTATAACTCCTTCACATTGTGGCCCTTGTTAAGTAATTTGTACGTTTGTTCACTCCTTTGGGAAACACTGAGCTACTGCTTTCTGTGTGGAAACGGGGATGAGTGAGGTCTAACCATTGTCCTTCAAAGGGTCGAGGTCAGGAAGCCCCTTTAGAGCCCCACGGACAGATGCACAGTGCAGGTGCGTCTGTGGATGCTGTGGTGAAGGGAGTCAGCCTTTCTGCCTGTGGTCAGGAGGACTGGGTCCTGTTTGAGTTGAGGTTGTCCTGGGAAGAGAGGTACATCAGGCTTCCAGGGGAGGAATGGCGTGGGGAAGGGTCTGGAAAACAGGAGTGTGGATTGGTGAGGTGGAACAAGCAGGGGGAGGGGCAGCCTCATGGACATCTGTGTCACGCCAAGGAGTCAGGAGTTCGTTCCAGGCAGAGGGGCTCCAGGGCAGCTCTTACACCAAGTTAGCGTGTTCTGAGCCATCTCCCCAGTACCCACGTGGCCCGTGACAGCCAGAGCTAACAAACGGCGAGTTGTGATCTGAGGAGTGACTGTCACCATCTCCCTGCAGCGTTCTCTAGGTGTCCTGCTGCCTGAACCTGCAGGTTTCTGTCAGGTTTCCGTGGTGGGCAATGGACATCGCAGGCTCCGGGCACTGGAGAATGTGGGCCTTCCTGTCTCTGTCAGTAACTCAGGCCACGCTGAGCATGTTTCACAGTAGGTGAGCGCTCCCGGAGCCGTGGTTCTGTGGTGTGAAACGTTGATAATTATACTTAAGTTCACCTACCTCATGGGACTTCTCCTTAATATTTATAGCTGCAAAACACTTTGCAGTCGTTTTTATTAATAGTTACCAGATGTGTCATAAGGATTAATGAACTTAGGATCTGAACTGTTTGGAGCTCCTGAAATAGAGGTGATGCCTGAACAGGGGTTTATGTAAACGAGCATTAAAATGCAGACAGTATGCACTCAGAAGTTTGAGTTTATCATGTGTGAAGGAGAAATGGCTCAGCGAAGGTAGATAGATTTGTAGATTTATTCGGAAGCTTTATAAAGGCTGCCGAATTCATTGTAGACCATCAACAAACGTGGACTGTCCAGTATTGCCCAGCCCTGCACGCACACACACACATTCCCACTTTCTGCTCGCACCTCCATTGCCCCTTCTCTCTCTTGCCCTAGGTGTTACCTTTGACTGCTTCCCCGGCCTCCACACCCAGTTGTTTCTAAGTGTGAAATACTCTCCTTCACATCTCTGAACTTTCATTTCTGCTTCGCTTTCCTCTCACCACACATGCTCAGGCTCTTAGGAGGTCTCCACGGAACCCCTGAAGGAACTCTGTAATTCATCTCGCTAGATTTCCTACACCCCCTTCCTAAGGATTAATCCTCCGAAGGCTCCGTTCTCATCGCTGCTTCACTAGGAGCCGTGTCAGCTCTTGGTTGCCTGCGAAATTCAGTCATGAGCTCTCGAGGCTGCCAAGTGGCCCACAGCCTCTTTCCCTCCGCCCAGCACTGGTCAGCCTGGGGTGGGGGTTTGTCTCCACCTCCGCAAGACCTGGGCAGAGCTGGGAGTGGATGGAGCACCTTGCCCATGGGCCCTTCCCACCTGCCTCAGAGCACAGTCACCCACGCAGGGGCCCTAGAGACGCCTGCCTGGGACTCTGTGCCTTTGGAACCAACATGTCTTCTGCTTTTAGTTATTTGTTTTCACGTCCCGCCCCAGATTGCAGGGCTAATCCCTGGAGGGCGAGGCAAGGGCCTGGCTGCCCTTCGATGGCCTGAGGCCTGGTGGGTCTGGGCTGAGCTAGGTGTGCCCACCGGGAGGCAGAACCGGGGCTGCAGTGAGCTTGGTCCTGGTGACCGCGTCCCGTGTCGTCACCATTGTCTCAGCATCTGTGTGTTTCAGGGGTGTCCCTTACCTTTGTGGGGAAGGTTTGCCCAGTCTTGTCTACTTTCCTTCAGGTCTAACTGAAGAGCATAGGTGTTTTGGAGTCTCAGGGTGAGAAACGTTTTTCTCCACCCCCTTCCATCTGGGGGGCCTCTGATACTGTGGGTAGAAGCACCGAAAGGCAGCTGGCGGGCGGCTGTGCAGCAGAGGGAGGCCGTGTGGGGGAAGACACGTCGCCTGGCGCCCACAGTCCACTGTCGGCTGAGCCTGGCCTGCGAGGGAGAGGGCGGTGCAGCTTTGCCTCCCCCTGTTCTCTGGGCTGCAAACGCCAGTCCTCCTTGGTGCCCCCTGGCCTTTGGCCACCTGGCGCCCCATGTTTGCAGGGTGAGGGGCCTGTCCCTTTAGCCCACCCGTGAGTCTTTCCACCCTTTTTTACCGTCTCCACCTCAGTCCTCTCCTCTGTCTCTCGTCTCAGTCCTGCCATTTCCTCATGGTCAGCAGAAGGGGCCTTGTCCTTGTGGTGCTCCTCTTGCCACGTGGGCCTGTCCTGGCTGTGCTCAGGTTAGCGCCCTCCAAGTGGGCATCTCGCTGTGGGCGGGCTCTGCTCACGTGATGGGCAGTGCGGGCTCAGGCGAGGGCCCAGGAATGCAGGAGCCAGAGTAGCTGGATGGCCGGGCCCGGGAGAAGGGAATCTGTAACAGAGCAGCGACTGGCAGTCATCCCGAGTACCTGGCAGGGACGGGGAAAGGGAAGCCCACCTGTGCCTGCCCTCCCTGCCAGTGGGGAGTCCTCCTTGGGGCTGGGCACGCGGGCCTAGAGGAGGGAGAGTGGGAGGGGCCAGAGGGTGAGCAGCAGTGGTGGCTCCAGGCTTCTCCAGGGCCAGTCCCGCTGGCATGTCTGCTCCTGTGTCCCGTTGCCCTGTAACCCTGGAGCCACAGAGTGAATTTCCCAGTCCTTCTCCTGATTGCCCTTTCCCTAGCCCGGCTCTCAGCACCCTTTGCTTTTCTCCTTTTGTGTCCCTTGAGTCGCATGTCTGAATGTAGCAAAGTCCTTTTTTGAGATGCGGCGGATGCCCGTTCTGGACCCTTCTCCCTCACACCTGCCCTGTAGCTGGGACTTCATTGCTGACTTGTCCCCTTGGACTTTAGATATTTCTCCAGGCAGTTTGAGTTCTGCTGTCAGATGAGTCTTTCTGATTCTCAGCCTTCCTGCTCTCTGCCCGGGAGGCCGGTGGCCCTCTTTGTGACCCAGTCAGGTTAGTTTCAGGCCCATGAGGCGGCCTGCTGTCCTCCCTGGTTCTTCTGGGTGCTCCAGCCAGATGGGCTTCTTTCCTGCTCGTTCCCGTTGGGGACACGGGTCCCTAAGTCCTCCCTGGCCAACCCTTGGCTAGGGTTGGCTTCCAGCTCCTGCCTGAAGTCTTTCTGGATCTCTCTGTCCCAGTCACTCTTCCATGTAAAGTCTTGTCCAACTCGCTTGTATACACAGCACAGCCCGACCAGCCGTGCGTCTGGGGTGGGGGAGGGGACACGGGGCATCCTGCTTGCACCGATGACCGGCACGTGTGTTGCCTCCCTGGCTTGGTTCTGTGTTCTGTGTGGCGTGGAGCCCTGGTGCCCACACACCCAGCTGGCAGAGGCGTGGAGGGGTTTGTGGGTTGTGAGCGCCCCGAGGGGCTCCTCCTGCCGGCTCTCCAGTCTGCCCAGCAGAGACTTGCTTAGTGGCCCCCACTCTGGATCCCCCACTGGTGCTCTTGTCTCCTCAGCCCGTGCCCCGAATCCTGGTGCCATCTGCCTTCCCGGACACCCGGGCGACCAGGACGCACGAGGTGAGTCACCGGGCTGGGCTGTCCCACTTGCAGTGGGCGGCCTGGCGCGAGGGTTGTTTTGTCCACACCTGCACTTGTTTAGCCTTTTGTGCTCCCATTTCGATAATTAACTACAATGTAGGTCACTGTCTCTCCCTGCGCATTCTCCCTGTTACATTTGTCTATTTTCAACCCGCTAATCATATGATTACCAAACTTTGAGGTTCTTGACTGCTAATGTAGTCTGTGCTTTAATAGCCCACTGCTAGGCAGAGGGGATTTCTATAAACAGAACAGTCTCCTCCTCCTAAGTGTTTGCTTAATTCTCAGTTTTACATTTCATTCTGATTCATGATATCAGCGTGAAAAGACTAATGCTAAGCTGGGAGAAAATAGTCTCTTATGATCTCCCACAGATCAACAGCACTTCTAATCTCGTGAATAGCAAATCTGTTCTCTCCCACTGTGCCTTCGTCCTCTTAGGAAATGCTGCATCTTCACAGGGAAGCTGGACTTATTAAAACGATGGCGAAATAGGCCCAGTCGTTTGAAAGATGGTCCAGACCCGCAGGTATCCCCTCACTCCTCAGAGGGCCCTCCCTGCAGGGCCTTTCTGGCGTGTCCGTGCTGCCCGTCCCTTCCCCGGGTGCAGTTTGGAGCGCGCAGCCCGCGGCAGTGCTGGCCAGGACCCCTGCCTGCCCAGACCCCGCAGCTCACCCTGGAGGCTGCCTGGGCTCTGGGCTTTCACGGGGCTCTCCGGAAGTGTCTGACTTCACGGTGAGGGTGAAATCCTAAGACAGCAACTCGCTTTTAACCCACACATCAGCTGCGGCTGAGGGGGAGCCCAGGCCGCTGCTGCGGTGCTGGCCCGGCAAGGGGCTGAGGCTGCATCTGCCCGTGCTTCTGCCCTTTGGTCTCTGGCCTCAGGGCACAGCTGACCCTGATCCCTGCCTTTAACCTGCCTGGGGGCTCAGTACACCCTTCAACCTCTCCCGGCCCTGCTATAAAACACACGTCCTCCCTCCTCTTGCCTGCTGTCCCCGCTGATACCTCACGTAGTTGGATACCTGTAAATGGAAGGCAGTGTCTCTGGACCCCCTGCAGACCTCAGCTCCTCGCCCTGGGCAGCCAGGGGTGGCCTTGGGGCGACCGGGCCTCACCTGATGGGCGCGTATGGAAAGGAGCCTATTCCAAGCCCTAGTTGCTGCTCGGATTCTTGACTCTGGTGGTTTTCTTTGAGAATTCCTCCCCACGTGGCCAGTGATGTTAAAGCTAAAATAGAGACTAAATAAAACATGTACAAGTTGCAAAAGAAGAATGATTGAAGGATTGCCTAATCTTTTAGAGTATTTATGTTGCTGACAGTTATTGATCTATTGGATTGAGTAAATTCTGCAGCCCAAAGATCCATCACAAAAATGGGCTGTTAATCTCAAGAGGTGCTGTTAATTTCATCCTCTGAAAGTGCGCCTTGTGGGGAAAGAAGGCTCTGGAAACAGGAATATAAATGACAATTCTCGGGAAAAATGCATGATTTATCAAAGTGCTGAGTTAAGCCAAGTAACTGTAAGAGACTTATAGATCTCTGCTGTTTCCCAGTTCAAATAAATCCTGCGTTTCAAATGGAAAACGACCATTCCTGTAATATAAATAATTTTTCCATAAATATTGGGGAGCATATTTCTTTTTCTGAACGGCTCCCCATCCTTGCCCCCTAGTCCCGCCTTCTCTGTCCCCAGCACTGTGGGTGGGGAGGGAAGATAAGCCATCACCCCTCAGACAGCTTCGGTCATTGATGGGAGACCACCTTTGCACGTCCACGACACTGGGGTGTGGAGGAGTGGCAGGGTCGTCGTCCCCCGTGAGATGTCAGCTCTGTGTGCATCCCCTGCCTGGGCCCTGGGAAGGAGGGCGTGAGAGGGAGGAGCCGGCCCAGCTGCCCGCGCTCAGTGGCTCCTCCGGGCCTGTGTCCCTGGGTCTGAGGCCCCTGACCTGGCATCCGCCTTCCACAGCAGTTGGCAAGACAGCCTCTCAGAAACAGGGTCCCGGCCCCCAGGCGACCTGCGTCCCCGTCCCCGTCCCTGACTTCCAGCCCGGAGCAGCCTGCCGGGTGGAGCCAGGGTCACTTCCTCTCGGTGCCTGTGCCGCCAGAGCACTTTGGAGCCTCTGATGAGATCATCCTTTCCTCTTTGCTGGGGAAAAGTGCTTTTCTGGCTCTCCATGGCTTCTCTCGGTCTCCTTGTGAGGTCAGCGGGAGGCAGGGGACCGTGTCCACGGGGACAGCTACCAGTCCGAGTGTGGGGAGGTCACAATGGGTGCAGCAAGGGTTTGTGGGCACCAACTGCGCGCTTTCTGTTGCCCCCCAGGGGGTGGGACAAGCATCTCTATTTACAGGAAAGGTGGGGTGCAGAAGGCTTGGGCCTGGGCTGGGCGGCCCGACGGGCTCACTAGCACAGGGACCCAGGCAGAGCTGCTGGCCTCAGCTCTGTGCCAGGCCAGCTGTGTAGACGCAGACGGCTGGCTGGTGTCGTGCCCGGGCTGTGCTGCACATGGAGCAGGGCACTGCGCATGGCCCTGGTGGGTCACCAGCTCCATGGACATCCGCTGGGCGCAAACGCCTGACCTGCCACCTCAGGTGCTCCCCTCCCCCTGCAGGTTCAGCGAGGCGGCGCCTCCGAGGTCGTGGTGCACGTGGTGGCCCCCACCGTGAAGATCTGTGACAAGCCAGCCAAAGTGCCTTCCCCACCCCCTGCCACAGCAGTGCCCCAGCCCCCAGAAGGGCAGGACGGGCCCCCGAGCCCCTTGAGTGAGGCCTCCAGCGGCTACTTCTCCCACAGCGTCTCCACTGCCACCCTGTCTGACTCGCTTGGCCTCAGCCTGGAGGCCGCCTCTGGTGCCCAGATGCCTGGCTCCCCACCGCCACCCGGCCCAGCTGCCCCAGAGGCTGAGCTGCCCTTTCTCTCCTGTGAGGGGAGCCACGCACCTGTCCATGACGAGCCCACGGCCCAGGGATCCCCACCTGACCCCAGGCCCCCACTGCTCCCGGATCCCCCAGCGTCAGCGTCAGCACCCGCGTCCCCGTTCAGAATCCAGAAGGTGCGAACCTCGGAGCTGAAGTCATTTACGCGCATGCTGGGCGGCGGCGCCTCGAGGGCCAAGGACGACCCACTGGCTGCAGAGGGGCCCGGTGACACCGGGGGACAGGACCTGGGGAAGCCAGAAGTGGCCTCCGACTCCGAGGAAGCCAGCGAAGTCCCCGAGTGGCTCAAGGAGGGGGAGTACGTCACCGTGGGCACCAACAAAGTGGGCATCGTGAGGTACATCGGGCCGACCGACTTCCAGGAGGGGATGTGGGTCGGCGTGGAGCTGGACCTGCCTTCAGGTGAGTGAGCTGGGCTCCCCGGAGTGGAGGAGCCGGCTGGGCCGGGTCCACCCTGGTGGGAGGGGCCTCCGGGATGCGCTGGGTGCTGAGGGCGCCTTGCGCACTGAACCTCTTGGCTCAGACATTTCCAACATGGTTTTGCCTTGTTTATCCTCTTGGAGTTTCTTAGAAATTCGAGACACTCACTGAGAGCCACCATGACTTTGGTAATGATTTTACATGTTTTTTGTTGTTGTTGTTGTTGTTGTTGTTGTTGTTGTTTTGAGATGATGTCTCTCTGTGTTTCCCAGGCTGGCCTCAGGTTCCTGAATTCCTGGGCCCAGCGTTCCTCCTGCCTCAGCCCCCACAGTTGCTGGGACTGCAGGCCCTCCCCACCGGAGCCAGCTTCAAGTGCACTTTCTAAGTCACAGAAGCACCTGCCTTTGCAGTGGAGCAGTAGCTCTGCCTAGGTTACCAGCATGGTGCACGGGTCCCAGCCCTCGGTCCCCTCAGCTGCTCTCGTACCCCCCAGGTTCCTCAGCCCACGTGCCAGGGGCTCTGGATGAGGTGACAGGAGATCCATTGCCGGCTCTCGAGTCTCAGAGATGGGTAGGACCAAAGAGGCACTTTGTCCCTCAGAAGTTTCTTTGGTATTGTTTTAAATGGTTTATTGGGAGGTGATTTTCTACGCCATGCACATTGTCCCATCCATTCACAGCTGCACTGTCTCCTCCAGCCCTAGGTAACCACGGGTCTGCTTTTCTGTCCCTAAGTTTATTGAAAGATCACGGTCTGGACCTTCATGGAAAGGGAGCCATGTGCTGTGGGGACTCTGTGTGTGGCTTCTTGCCCAGCACATTGTCGAGGTCCCTCTGTGCAGGGGGGCCAGCCCCAACTCCTTCCTGTGTGTGGCCAGTGAGACTTTGCTTCATGAACATTAGGGTCGTTGCCACTCCTTGGCTGTTCTGACTCGTGGTGCCGTGACTGTCCACACGGAAGGTTTTGTGTGGACGCGTGTTGGATCTCTTGCGTGGATTCCCAGAGGCCGGCTCCATGTTTAACATTTTGAGGATCGCCACCCTGTGCGCAAAGTGGCTGCACGTTTGCCTTCCTCCCAGCAGTGCCAGAGGGTTTATGGAGGGTCCCATGGGAGTTGCCTCCCCCTCGGGGTCCTTCAGGTGTGCCCGGCTGGCAGGGTGATGTGGAGGGTTTCCTTCTGAGCAGGGGAAGGGAGAGCCCGGTGGAGCCTGGCATCTGGACACAGAAGAGTGCCTCCTCCACACTGAGGTCCAGGTTGCAGCATCCTCGGGGTTCACAGACCCTGCCCCACAAGGGGTCGGCTGCCTCGTCACTCGCTCTGGATGCTCAGCTCAGACTCAGCAGCTTGTTGGCTCTGGGCTTTTCCCTGGGCCACCCTGAGCCCACACAGGCCCATCTCTGGTTGCAGATGTGAGCCAGCAATGCTGCCTTTGTCTCTAGGCCCATGTGCTTTGCTATAAAGTCACTTGCTATCTTTAAAAATA
Organism: Pedetes capensis; assembly: GCA_007922755.1. Taxonomy (NCBI): domain Eukaryota; kingdom Metazoa; phylum Chordata; class Mammalia; order Rodentia; family Pedetidae; genus Pedetes; species Pedetes capensis. The sequence goes on from VMDO01006427.1 coordinate 26,790, forward strand.
ATCTGGCATGAGATAGCTTGAGTTGGAAGTGGCACTGGAGGATTAATTGAGCACAGACTGGAATCATTTTAAAATCTATTTCTCCTGAAGTGCAAAAGGGAATTCAGAAAGAAATTTGTGTCTGCATTTGAACTAGATTAGCAAATAATTCATCCAACAGGAAATAACTAAGCACCTACTATGTTCCAGTACAGTTCTAGATCACAAAGATACCTTGATGATCAAAACAGAGTTCCTGATTTACCTGGGCTTTTATTTTAGAGGGGAGAGGATTACTAAGTAAAGGAACAGACCAGATTTGGTAGTAATAAATGCTATGAAGAAAATGTGCTACAGGGGCAGAAGAGGGTGGGTGTAGGGAATATCGGAAATAATACTTAGGGAACCAAAGGCAAGGAGGTGGTCCAGAGAGAGCTGGCAAGGCAGGTGATGGCCTAGACAGGCAGCTGAAGGCCCCAGGTGTGCGAGCCCGAGGCACAGCCAGGCTTGCCGCCTGTGAGGACCTGCAGGAAGGCCGGCCGTGTCACCGAAGGGGCACCTGGTGGCCAGATCACGGAGGGCTGTGTGGCCTGCTAAGGAGTGCAGTACCAGCGGAAGGCATTAGCGGGTTTGAAAGGATCCTGTCTTGGAGAATAGGCGTGAGGGGACAGTGGGGTCAGGAAAGCCACCAGGGAGGTGGTGTAGATGTGCAGGCCGAGCGCACTGAGGCTCGGCCAGGTGGCATCGGTGGCCGTGGGAGCGGTGCTCTGAGTCTGGAAAGATAGGCAGCAGCAGCCAGCAGGATGGAGGGTCGGCCAGGGACCACTGGGAACGGGAGGAAGACTGAGTGTGTGGCGGGAGGGGAGGCTGGAGGAAGGGCCGCCCACTGAGAGAAAGGTTGCTTTGGACGCACAGGCGAGCCTGAGCCTGCCGCACAGATACCGTTAGGTGCAGGTGAGGGCCAAGCAGGGCCACAGGCACACGGAGAGGCCTTGGGCCGTGGCGGGTGTGGCCAGACCGGCTGGGCTGTGGCCTGAATGTAGCCCGGGCCTCCAGCAGCTGAGCCAGGATGGGGCGGGGCTCGGGCGTGAGGCAGGCAGGAGGAGCGCAGGCCTGGCGCAGGGAGGCAGAGGGGATGCGGCCGGACGTGCGGACGCAGGTGTGGAAGAGGCACGGTGTTTGCTGCAAAGAGTCTGCTCTCCGTCACCATGGGTGCTGGGCGGGCCCTGCCCCTTGCGCTCCCTGGCACCCTAAAGCATTTTCTGGTTGTCTTTGTCGAGGAAGTTGTTGCTCTTCACCCATCTTTCCACACCGCGCGTGGCACTGGGGCCATTGCACCATTTTCCTTTTAATACATTTGGGGAAAAGTCCTTCTGCCCACACCACCCGCCCCCTAGGCTGGTGGTTGCCTTTCACAGGAAAAACATCAGGCCGGCTGGACGGGCAGGAGCTACCTCCACATTAGCGGGGGGCTGCATCTGGGCCTCAGCACGTCTCTCTGCACGGCCTGGCACCCCACACCGGAGGCCACACGACTGGGGGGTTGTTTGTGCCTAATGACCACTACTGGTCGCCTTGGGAGGCGGCCACCCCTGGCCCTGGCCACCTCTGTTCACGTGGTCCCCGCTGGACCACGGCAGTGCCTGCGACCCCCTGTGCAAGTCAGGGAGGGAGGTGACAGAGCAGACGCAGCACAGGACGCCCTTCCGTGACGCGCCTTCTCCCCACAGGAAAGAACGACGGCTCCATCGGCGGGAAGCAGTACTTCAAGTGTAACCCTGGCTACGGGCTGCTGGTGAGGCCCAGCCGCGTGCGCAAGGCCCCGGGCCCTGGGCGCAGGCGCAGTACGGGGCTCCGCCCACAGAGCGCCCCGGATGCCCGCCGGAGCGCCACCCTCTCAGGCTCCGCCACCAACCTGGCCTCGCTGACAGCTGCGCTGGCCAAGGCTGACAGGAGCCACAAGAACCCCGAGAACCGGAAGTCCTGGGCCAGCTGAACCGCGCGTCCCGGTGGACACCGAGCCCTCCCAGAGCCTGCCTGGGCCGAGCTCAGAGCGGGGCCATGAATGCTTTTTGCACGATGCGGGGCTGTGACGGACCTGGGCCCCATGCTCTCCGGGGCCCTGGAGGCTTTTCTTCCTGCCTGGTGACGGAGGAGGCCCCCAGCCATACTTGCTCAAGGAGGGTGGGAGGTACTGAGGGCCAAAGGGCTTGTGGGACAAGGCCCTGGGGGACCCACTGGGCCAGGCTTCCTCCCTCCCTGCCTGCGCCAGGGTCCCTGGTGAGGTGTTGGTTTTGTGACTCTTTTTCTCTGTTCTGCCACCCAATAATGTCTTTAAGCCACAGCCCACACCAGTGCCTTCCTCTAGCGGGGCTTCTGCCTTTGCCTGGGGCCAGTCCCCGCCCCCTGCCTCCCGGGGCCTAGCTGCTCCCCAAGCCCCAGCTTCTCTCCAAGTGCCTCTGGCCAGCAGCCTGCGCCCCACTGGGGCTGTGGGCAGAGCCTCCTGCCCTGGCCCAGGGTTTCCGGGGACGTCTGCTGGCCGCCCTGTGTTTTCACACCTGAAGTGTTCTCCGCCTGACATTTACTCCCTTAACAGGATGCTTGGGATATATTTATTTATATTTATTTTTTCAAAAGCTGAAATCATTCGCGAGCCACAATCGTTGCCTGCAGGGCCCCTCCCGTGAGGCTGAGCTGTGGGCACAGCTGCCTCCTGTCACTGGGAGGTGGCAGGCACGGGGCAGTCAATTAGAGTCTTCCTGCCTTACATGGCACAGGTCGTGGCCTTGGGGAACATCTTCAGACCACTGTCACTGTGGCATTCCCTGAGCCCTGGCTCTCCCTGGGCTGGTAGCCCGGCAGGTGGCCTGTAGTGGCGGAGCCGGCTGGGCTTTTCTCTTGCAGACCCTGGCAGCAGCCACACACCCTAGGACATTGGCCCTTGCTGGGCCCCACAGTGCTGGAGCCTTTGGTGGTGTCTCTGGAGAGGGTGGGGGGTGCGAGTGGCGTGTGAAGGCTGGGGAGGGCTGTCCGGGGCACGGGGAGCTCATGCCGGCCCTGTGGTCCCAGGCAGGCCCAAGCTCAGCACGGAAGCCCTGGGTGAGAAGTTGCTCCAGGCCCTCTCACCAGCCTCTTAGGCCTCATGGTGAAGCCGGAAGAACGACACCCAGAGAGCTCTGGGCGAGGAGTCCGAGACGCAGCGCCAGGTTCTGTCTCAGGAGGAGGCCGCCTGCCCAGGGGCCTGTGCCCCAGCGCGGCCGGCCCGCGTGCTTGCCTGAGGCGGCGCCGTCACTGCCAGCTGCCTGCTGCTCGCCAGCCCCCAGCCAGCGGCCTGCCTGGCCACTGAGGACGGATGGTCTTGCAGGCAGGGGCCAGGCGCCTGTCCTGCACCCTCAAAGGACCCCGGCCAGGGCGGGAGGTCGAGTTGTGTTCTTCCCGGTTGCAGCAGGGTCTGGGCTGGCCGAGGCCCGCTCGAGAGAGCCCTGCCTCCATTTGTCCTGGGCTAGCGCCAGTGTCTGGGGCCTGCCTGCTGGGGGCAGCATGGGTCTGCCTCACCTTCTGACCTCCGCTGGCATGGCCCCCGCTGGGCACACCAGTCTTGCCTGGCTCCACCGCCCCCGGCCCGGCTCACAAGTTGGTTGAGTGTGTTTCAGCCGAGAGGTTTTGTCCCGGGTCAGCACGTGCCGTGTCTCTCCTGTGGCCCGTGGCCCATTGCTTCTCTAAGGGAGGCCCCAGCCCCAGGGTCCTCCCTGTGATGGCCGTGCAGAGGACACCATGCAGGCGCGAGGCCTGGGGTGCGGTTCGAGGCTGGCTGGAGCCTGCCTGCCTGCAGCGTGGATGCCACAGGCATCAGCCAGGCTCAGTGACCTTGTGCTCTGTCGCTTGTCGTGATTGAATGGAGGAGGAAGACATTGCTGATGTGACAGCTCGTTCGCCAGAGCTCATAGCACCAGCGGGAGTCCTGGATGAGGGAGTCCTGGATGAGGCGGTGCAGGCCTGTTATCATGGCAGGCCTGTCATCGTGGGCTGGCTGTGTGTGGCAGCCTTGCCTGGTGCCCTGGGACTCCCCAGCCCTGCCCCCCACCGCGCTGCTTCCTCAGGGTCCTACAGAGAACCCTTGATCCTGGGTAAAGCACAAAGCCTTGCCTGTGGCTGACCAAGGTGGCCTGGCCCAGACAGCTGGCTTCAGAGCGGGGAGCTGTTGCTGTTGGGCCGGGTGTCCGGGCTGTGGCGAGAGGCGCCGCTCCTCTTGGGAAGATCTCTGCGCCTCTCCGGGAGCCTCTGCTTGGCTTGGCTGGGGTTTTCTGGCAACAAAACACCTTTGGGGCCTCATGCTGGTACTGTTAGAAGTTTGTCCAGGTGTATGTCTGTTTGTTTTGGGTTGTTTGTTTGAGACAGGGTCTTGCTGTGTAGCCTCGGCTGGATTGAACTCTCAATCCTCCTGCCTCGGCCTCCTGAGTGCTGGGATTCTGGGTGAGGCCCCCATGTCCGGCTCCAGTTTTGTTCTTGATGAACTGTCTCTGTGGCTGAGAGGCCCTGGGCGCCTGTCTGTTGCCCCTGCCCGCAGGTGGCAGTCACTGGCCGCTTGGCCCAGCAGGAAGCTGGCGGGGAGTCTGGGAAGGTGGCGCCCCACCAGGTCTTGCAGGCCTGCAGGGCTTTGCTGCCCTGCCCCTCTGCTCTTCTTGCCTCACAGCCTGCAAGGCCCCTTGGGGCTGGGGAGAGGCCGCCAGCCGCGTGCTTGCTGCGGGATGCTGCCATCTCGGCCCTCCTGGGAGGCTCAGAGGGACGCCAGCCCCACCTCCCTCCTGACAAGCAGTGCTGCGGGGTTGGATTCTTCCAGCGCCCTGGCTTAGCTTCCCCCCTCTTGCTCCTTGGTACAGACTAACACTAATGTGGCTGGAACACTGGTGACATGTAGTGGACATGGTCACTGACGCATCAGGCAGTGGAGGGGCAGATGGTGTGTGTGCGGGCAGCTTCTGGGTGCCCAGGCCTGACTTTCTGGGCCCGCGTGTTAAGGGAAATGATTGTGAACATGACCTCTGAGAACTGGAAAGGCTGAGGCGGTGCCCAGGTGCCTGCGTTGCTCCTTGGCATGTTCTCCTCCTGGCAGGGAGTTCCTGGGTTTGCCCTTCCTTGTTTAAGACTCACCCGGCCTGCCAGATGCTGCCTGGTGGGCTGCTGTGTGTGGAGGGGTTTTCAGGCTCCTGGCCCTCAGCCCCAGGCTGCCTCAGACCGGGCTCGAGGGCCATCTGTAGTGTCTTCTCTGGGGCTAGGGTATGACCTGTGCTTCCAGCCCGAGATGCTGTCCCCTAAGCGTCTTTCTCTGAGAAAGCCCATGGTTCCTTTCTAGTGGGCTGTGGATACTCGGTGTTTGGAGAGCCTGGGGGCAGCTTCTTAGGTGTGGCCTGTGTAAATAATTGCGTTCACATACAAGGAAGCTACGGTGATTCCGGGATTAAAGTCTTTGAGTAGATATTAAATGGGAGTTAAAAAAAAAACCCCAAAGACTGTAATGAATTGTAAAGACTTTAATGATTCGTATTGTACAATGAACTAAACCACTGTACTTTTGTACCATATGCCTTTCCATCAGGGGACCAAGAGCTTCTAAATAAAACCAGATGGGTCCTTGCCTATGCTTGAGGTCAGTCTTGCTGCTTCTCCCTTCATCACCCAGATGTGGGCTTGGGCTCACTGCACACTGCCCCCTGGCCGTGGCCCTGCTCTCGGTGGTGGTAGGGGGGCTTTTCCAGGTGGAGACGAGCAAGGAGAGGTTGGAGAATGGCAGCGGGTCCCAGGTGCATCCTTCCCAAGCCTGTGGACCACCTGGAACAGAGCAGCTCAGGATTTGGACCACAGAACCCAGGGAGGCCCCTGGGCACCTTGGCCAGGCTCCTGCCCCTGAGATCAGCTCCATATGGAAGCCAGGAGCCAGCAGGGACTTTCAGGGACTTAGACCCAAGGTAATGGGGCCTTTGGGACTAGCCAAGGGACAGGTGGCCTGAGGGTGGGGGGAGACTGTCCCAAGCGCTCAGGCTGGGCTCTGCCATGTGCCTCACCATAGGCTCTGGGCTGAACTGGGGAGCAGCTTGCTTTCTGCTGCCTCAGAGGTAGGCAGACCCTGGGAGGCCCTGGAACAAAGGTGTTTTAGAAAATGGGGACGGTCATGGTTGTGACAGCTGACATTACTTCTGCTGGGCCTGTTTCCTACTGGTTACCATACATGTGGCCTTCCAACTGGGAAAGGTGGCAGCCCTCCTCCGCTGTCTGTGGAGTCCTACTCCCAGCCACAGGACCACAGCCCTGCCCGCTCTCAAGGACGCAGATTTGCTCCTGGCCTGAGGGAAGCTTCATTTTCCTCCCTGCACCCTCGTCTCCTAGGATACCCTTGTGGGTATAGGGCTGAGGCCACCCAGAGGCCCGAGGGGAGGTGGCGGTCAGCCAGTGGGCATCTGAGGACTTGTTTATATGCAGAGGGCAGAAGAGTTGTCTCAGAGATAAGGACAGAACTGCAGCTGCCAGGAGTGCCCCTGTGCTGAGTGAGGCACGAATCTGAATGGCCCCGAGCTAGCCCTGAGTCTAAGTCCGCTTTCTGGCAACTCATTGAGGTATCTTTTGTCTGCATCAGGTACGGGGTTTCCACAGTCACTAAGACCCTGAAATGGGCCTCAGTGACATCACATTTATTTCATGGACTGACCCACTGTGCCACCAGGAGCTTTGCCCCTTGCTGGTCCTGGCTGTGCGGAGGGCGTGGTCCGATGCAAACAAGCCATCTAGATGGGCTCCACAATAGGGTGGCCCTGCAGTGGGCCAGGCAGGCACCATGACCTTGAGGGAGGTCCCTCAGGACGTGCCCTGAAGGAATGGGCAGCCAGGGAGAAGCCAGGCTGTGTGGTATGGGTGGACGGGTGGTGGGTGGACTGTAGGACTAAAGGTTTGAGGCTTCTGCTTAAGTAGAAATAGCAGTTTGGGGCCAAATCCTACGGGAGCATGAGGCGGGGACAGTCTTGTTTTGGCCTCTGCCTTTGTCTCCTGTCCTGCACTGCCTGCCTCCACTTGGTGACTTCAGCAGGGTTGGAGCAGCATCAAGATTTGCAGGCTTTTCTAATTACGTATGCTGCGAAGGACAGACAGACCAGACCCTTTTCTTCCTAGGGTTTCTCCGAGGAGGGAGAGTCAGCGGATTCTAGAGTCACGTGAAGGGAGAAGGACAGCTGAGTACTTGGTCTACATCTGCTTAGGAATGCGATGCTGACCCCTGGAAGCCTGGAGAGCCAGCTCCTGCAGGAAGAGGCTCAGGGGTGGCCCGGGGCAGCAAGTGGAACCTGAAGACAGAAACCAAGCTGCACAGAGGTGGAAAAGCTCTGGTCTGGGGGCGGAGACGGCTGGGAGCCCGAGGGAGTGCAGGGGGCAGGCTGGGCAGGCGTGGCAGGCTTATAGCCCACCTTGGGGCTCAGGTGAACACCAGGAGGATAGGCTGGAGGGTCAGGCAGCCCTTCCCTTTCACCTGGGCAGCAGTTTTGGTGTCGGGAGCCGTTTCAAGTGTCCCAGGTGCTCAGAACAGAGCCTTGTCCCTTTTCATAGCACTGGGCGCTTCCCACACGAGCGTTCTGATCCAAAGAAATCCCAGCCAGCCTTTGTTCAGTTATACATTTTATTCTCTAATAGGTACAATACTAAAATAAACACAAATTAAAAAAAAGTTTTATTAAAACAAAACTGTACAAAAAAGCAGTATACTACATTTTAATTACAGAACAGTCTACTGTCCAAAAGGCACTAATCCAGAATAGGAGATACAATGATACAGGACTCATTGGAACTATTTTAATCAATACAACAGAGCACTTGTTTCTTTGGCCGTTTCCATCCCGAAACAAGCGCTTCTTGCTACAGTCATTACACACTGTTATAATCCGAGTCCTACGTGGAGGTGCAGTATCGCTCTCCCTAGAGCAGGTCCCTCCAGAGGGCCAGGGAGGGGCCGAGGCGGGTGGGCAGCAGGTGGGCCCCAGAGCTTGGCCTGGCCTGGCCTGGCCTCTGGGCTGTTGGTTCTGGACATGACTGGCAGCCACTCCAACCCCTCTTGTGTTTAGCACCGGCAAAGTGGGTTCTGAGCCACTCCAGGCAATGGGCTGGAGGTCTGGTGAAGTGTCAGTAGCTTCGAGAGGGGAGGCATTTGGTAACGTGGTCTGCAAAGGCAGCAGGTGCTGGGAGGGGGAGACGGCCAGTGGACCAGGTGCTGCGCCAGGCAGAGCCACCTGGGCAAACCCACGCCCCCGGTCCTCCTAGGTTCAGAGATCTCCTGGTGGACCACTGGGGACCTCTGTGGGACCTGATAACCTTTAGTTTAAGAAGGTGATTCTAGAAGGGCATTTTGCTTCCCAGGGAAGAGTCGGATGCCATGCCTGGCCTGAAATGCGTCAGCTGTTTCCCTCCCTTGGTACCACCTCAGGGCCACAGTGGCTCCGGGTTCCGTCAGGGGGTGCAGCAGACCCTGAGGCCTGTGCACCTCTCCACATTGGGTGGCCAAGACAACTGTCAGCCCCGGACTTACTGCCTCCTAGACTCCGCCCTAGGGAAGAGGGATACTGCAGCTTTCCAAACAGTGTCATACACAGAAGACGAAGACAGGCATCTGATGTTAACAAAAATAAGTAACAAAGAAATAGGTTTAAACCAAATCTCTTCTCACAGCATCCTATACTACATCCTCCTTCTGCTTAGCAGAAAATTGTACGTACACAAAAATACAAATACACAATTTTGTAGAACAGTCTGATTTTAATATATTTATATATATTTATATTTATACGAGTGGCAGGTTAGTTCATTATATAGAGCTTTTTGCACTTTTGGCTCATATGCAACAAGGCTTATTAAATTCAGCTTTAGCTTTCATTCAGGTTTTATAGCTTTTGAACAATTGTTTTCACATTTAAAGCAGCATCCAATTTGCACTAGGAGTCTGGTGATACAGGAATGATGGGGTCAGGAGGTTCCGGGGCTGGGGGCGGTATACATTCCAGTGTGTGTGGCATGTGAGGACTCCATGTGGACAGAGCTTACCATGATGACCCCTTGAGGTAGACTGAACACCTTACAGCAGACTCAGACACAGGTGATTCACCCTCAGGGACACATGGTGCACAAGATGGGGACAGAGACCAGAGGAGACGCCAAAGGGAACACAAAGACTAAGACACACAGTGGCCAAGGCGGGGAGGGCGCTCCCCGCGCCTGGCAGGATCCCACACAGCTCATCTTCGACACGACTATTTGGTGGGTGCTAAATCCTTTCGGGCAATCCCAAGGCATCTGGTCCGCGGTATCTGCCAAAGCATAACTGTTAACTTGCTTTCCACCTGACAACGCTAGCTTGTTTCCAACCCCGTAACAAGCAGAAAACCTAGCTGCATGTGGTCTGAAGTGGGCACCGGTCCTCGGCGGCCTGCCCCCTCCTGCTGCCCCTCATCGCGCAGCAAACCCACTGCCATCTACCTCTGCTCAGTTACGCAGAGGCATGCCGGTGAACACAGCACCTGGAGGCCTGGAGGCGGTGCTGCCTGGGCGCAGAGCAGTCGCTCCCTCCACACGGCCTGCTTTCTTCATCCTGTGCTCTCCCTCACCCACCACCTTCCCTTCTCTCTGAGGAAGAATCTACCGACTAACTCAGCCACACAGGTCACACGTGAATCCCCAGTGTTCGGGTTATTACATTGTCTGAACGAAAATGCTGGATTATTAATGAAAATAAAGTGCCTGGGTATGGATTGTTCCATTTTGCAAGACCTTTTAGTGCACACACAAACCTGTGTACTACTTAGCGATGTGAACTGAAAACAGCACAGCCACAAGATAATCTGTCCCACGCCACGTAATAAAGGCCCCATATCTAGGTCAGACTTACTTCAAAAAAAGCAAACAAATGATCTCACACTCGTTTTCAAAGACACATGTTGGTTCTTGCTTGACACCCTATGGATGAGGGCCTTGTGAGCAGGCACCCTGCTCCCTGAAACCTGGGAGCCAGCAGCTCTATCAGCGGTGATTCTCTCACGCTTTGCCCTCTCGGATCTGGAGGCCTCCAAACGCTCACACACACAGATGGAATTCTGCTCTGAGGCTGTCTCACTCTCCTGTCTCCTTCACTCAGGACCACTGAGCTCTAGCTAAGCAGACTCCTTCACATTCCCTAGGAACCAAGACCACAACCACATCAACGAAAGAAACACAGGAAATGGTGACAAAGCCAGCCTGCAGTGGCTGTGAAGCGCTCTCTCTCTCCCTCGCTCGCCCTCGCAGTCCATTGTTGACGTCGGGGAGGGGCTGTCACTCGACACCCACCCGGAGGGTGGAGGGAGGGTGGAGGGCGGGTGCAGGATGGGAAGGACAGGGCACAGGCTGACTCCCTGGCAGGGTCCAGAGGTCTGTAACTTGCTTAGGCACTTAAACATAAAGAATTTCTCCTGGAAAGGTACTGCATAGCCAACCTGCCCGTGGCCGTGGGAGGGAGGGCGAGCCCACGGGGAAGTCAGAAAAGGCTGTGGGCTCTTCCAGGGGAGGCAGCTACCACATTCTTGGCATCTTCGGGAGGGAGAGGGTCCTACCTTGCAGCCAGTGATGTATGTGACCGCTCCACTCTGCTCTGCAGCCATGGAGGAGGTGGGCTGGGCCGGCACAGGCCTGGAGAGCTGCCACAGGGCCACGGGCCACACCGACCTGCAGGCTAGAGTGACTATGAGGAAACTACCAGGGAAAGAGAAGGCCCTCAGAGCGGTGCCCTGGCAAAACCAGAGAGCAGTAAGGACAGACCTTGCCAGAACAGCCGATGCTTGGAAAGACAGAGCCCCACCCACACCCCCAAGAACTTTGGTTTTGTTTTCTTGGATTCGATTCCAGTTCGGTGAATGGGGCTTCAAGGCAGATGACAAGAATAATGCTTCCTAAAACCAGCACCCTGAGCTCGCTCACCTCCGCTCAACCCACGCGACTCACATGCCTGCCTGCCCCGGAGTATCCCGGAGTGGCTGCTGTTCACGTTAACACAGCACTAATGTTGTTCTGTCTCCAGCTTAACAGCTTCAGTGAATGAGCAAGTGGAAAATGGCCCTCCTAAGTTGGTGCTGGGCTTGTCGTGCCTGTAAAGCAAAACGGGAGCGGTTTCTATGCTCAAAGGAGACCATGAAATGAGACTGAACTTTAGACGGCTTCTAGAGGCGCTGGGATGCTGACCAAGTACTGGAGGGAGAACAAAGCTCGAGACCCAAGCCCTGAGACTTACCTCTGCCGTGACCCCAGGAGGTGGCAGGAAGGCCTGTCCCATGACTTCTGGGGTGTCTTGCCCGCCAGAGATGCAAAATCTTCCTCACTACCAAAATGAAAGGCACACATCCCTCTTCCCTACGAATCAAGGTGTTTTGGGAAGATGAAGGCCAGACAGTGAAAACCCCTTAGCCAGCAGTTATCACATGCTGTCAGTTCTTAGCAGTAGACCTGGGAGCGCCCCACGGCTGTGGCCTTGTTCCTGAGGTGGTCTGCACTCTTGTGGGCTTCAAAGCTAGCTATGATGTGACAGAGATCAGGAGAGACAGTGACAGAGTCAACCCTGGAGAACCTCTTATTTTGAGAGAGAACAGTGAGGTAAGGGCGGTGGCCGGAGCGGTGTCCCTGACCACCAGTCACCAAGCCTCCATGTGGACTCCAGCGGAGCAGTGGCAGGCGGGTCCCCGTTCTGATTAACCCCTTGGTAGGTTGTGAGAAGTGCCAAGGTCTGCCTGGCCTGCAGGCTGAGGTGGTAGTGCCCATGGAAGGGTCTAGGACCCTCCGACAAGGACGGAGGGAGGCAGCACTGATGCTCAGCCTGCACCAGCTGTCCTCAGCAGGGGCCGTGCCTGCTTGGGAGGGCTGCGCTTTGTCTTGTGATGATTAGGAATGGCACAATCTTTAGAGTCTCCTAAGAATAATTTACTTCTGATGTTTACCTCCAAGGGACACATTAATTCGTGGGTAAGCACTGCCTGTGTTTTCATTGACTTTGGTGAGCCTGTTTTTTTGCAGGGGCTGCTGGTTGTGAAGAAGTATCTGGTACAGGGTGTTTCTGGTCAGAGCGGCCTCTGGGAAGGGCAGCATCTCTTCAGTTCTCTCACAGTAGCACCGCCCCTGGGCAGCACTTCTGGTACTCAGAGCCCTAAGGCAGCAGATTACATTAAGAGGCGCTAACTGCAGCACTAATTCTGCTGTCTTTGCATGGAAGCAGATAATCAGAATGTTCTGCTGGCCATTTAATCCATGTCTCACAAGTCACAGAATTAGCTCATCTGGTCAGTTTTCAGGATCTCTAATCTTAAGGCAGATTCTAAGTTCTAATGGAGACAAGGTACCTTTATATAGCTTGGAAAATAAGACAAGGGATGCCCTACTCTTTGGGGTTATGATCCATAATCGATTGTCATAAAGACTGATAGATCCCAAATAAAACAGTCTTAGTGACTGTTGTATCAGGTGCAGGTTAGGGGGCCTAATGGGGCATTTACAGAAACACTAAATTAAAAAAAAGCCTTTCACAGGACCATCTTCCTGAACTAGCCCAACTACTATCTATTTCTTTGTAGGTATTTGCTGCTGTTGTTAGGTGCTATAGTCTGTCCAACTCATAGCAACCCCATGTACAATAGATGAAACATAGTACCTGACACTGTCCATGCCCAGCACTATTGTCAGTGCTTCTCTGCCATTCATAGAATTTTCAATGGTTGATTTATTTTTTTGTAGGGGGAGTGGGCTGCCAGGTCCTCGTCCCAAGCCTATGTTGTTATTGTTAGGTGCCCTTGAGTTGGTATCCGAACTTATAGCGTTCCTGTGTACAACAGGCAAAACACTATTGTCAGTGCTTCTCTGCTGTTCATAGGGTTTTCCATAGTGGATTGATTTTTGGGAGTGGGCTGCCAGCCACCTCCCAAGCCTACAGCACCTACAGCATTCCCAGGCAGTCTCCTATCCAAGTACCAACCAGGCCTGACCCTGCTATGCTTCTGAGATCTGACAGGATTGGATGCCACACACAGGGCTATAGCTGCAGGCTTGTAGGTATTTGGGAAGAACAAAAATAAAAGAATCTAAAGGACTAAAACCCTTTCCTAAACTCTCTATGTGAGTTTTTGGGGGTGAGGGAAGAGGACTATTACAGACGAGCATTTTGCCCTCAGCATTCTGAGGAGCCAGGACTGTAAGCAGCACATCAGCTCAGCTGGATTCCTTCTGATATGGGAGGGAAAGACCTGCGCAAGGGTGAACAGCAAACCACACAAACTGAACCAAAGCAGAGGGAGATTTTCTTCAGTGGCCACTGACCAATCCTGGAGTGTCCAGTCTGAAACAGGAGAGGGCTCGTGCAGCCAGGCTCTCCTAGCACGATCCTTGAGCCTCATGGGCAGGAAGTAGCTCATGAACGGCCACATGGCACTGCTGGCTGCTGGCATTTCTACGGACTTCTTCCTGATCGTGTGATTGAATGAAGGTTTCTGGAAGTGGTGGGGGAAAAAACTAAACCCAAACCCACACCAAACCAAATACATTCTAGAGAGGGGCAAGTGAGTAGTGCTATCCAATGTCACACCTCAGGATCAGAAGAGAAGCCACGGCCAGGGGGCCATGGAAGCTGTCAAGACCACACCTCACCCAGTGGCATGGCACAGGCACAGACACGGCAGAACCGCACAAGGAGGTCCCCAACATGAGATGGGCAATGGCTACGTGAGGGTGATGTCAGAAAAGCTGGCGTCCACTCCCATGTGTCCTTTGGTTCCAGTGATACTACTGAAGTTCCCCATTCCCCTCACTCCTGTCAGTTTACTTACAGCTGTTCTTGTCATGTTATCCGCTCTGGATCTCACAATCCACTGAAGAAAATGCTATTCACCTCTCTGGAAACTTCCATTTGGCTAACACTTTCTGATGGTAATGCCAATGCAAATGCCAAGCAAGCACAAAAATACCTAAAAATCCCAGGTAGCTCAGGAGACTGCAGACATCACCGAGTCAGGCCAGCGAGGCACCCCAGCTGCTAGTAAGTGGGATGGGGGGTTTGGAGGCCTTGTCGGAGGCCGCCTCAGTGTGGGATTCTGACTGTGGCTTCTGTGTAAGGTGGAGCAGGTTGCAACTGGATGTGAGAGAAGTTTCAGAGAATTTAGAAGTCAGATGGTGAGCAATAATCAAAGCCTTTCATTTTGGAGCTGAAATCACTCCAAATCCTCCTCTTTCACTTCGGGGGAACATGAATACTATATCATTATTTTAGTTTACCGAGTCACTGTTCCAAATGTTCTTGGGAGCATTAGTGCTAAAAGGGAACAAGAGATGGGAGCTCTGCTATTTTCAATCGCATAAAGGACAGAAATCCTCTTAATTATGACCATGCCAATCTACATCCTGCTAAAACAGCTAATTACATGTCAGGAGGACACTCAGTCATTCAGAACAATTGCCATTATATTTTTATATATTCATTCTCTGCCACCCCCCCAATTACCATGGTTACAATTTGAAAAGACTCAGCCAAACCTTCATTTGATAGCAGCACACCAACGTGAATCTGTGAGTTAATTATGGCTGTACGGAGCCAGTCTTATTTACAAGAGAGAGGAGACGAACGTGGAGTCAGGGGAGCTGGCCTCCCAGGGCTCCTCAAGCGCATGCGCCGAGCTGCCCAACACCGGCTCCACTGGGGGCTCTGGCGCGAAGCCTGTGCGAGGACCACTGTCCAGACTGGGGCAAACCAACCCCAAGCTCGTCACAGACAGGGGACGTCAGCAGAGGACAGTGGCCAAACTCCCCCTCATCATGTGTTCTGATGTATGCAGTCAAGGAAGGGCAAAGGAATGGGGTGCAAATGTGTGCGGTAAATTGTCAAGTGGGATAAAAATGCCAGTCAGTTTTCCCTTGAATGAGATCAGCTAGAATTAGTTCTGCCCAAATGTCAAGAATGATAAAAAACAACAACAACAAAAACGTCTTGGGGACACGCACGTTTGTAATCCCAAAGGAACTGCTGTGTAGTGAGGTGAGAAGGGGGGCAGCCAAATTTCCTTCACTCTTCTCTCTGGTTTCTTCCCCTCTTGATTATAAAAGAAAAACAGTGTTATAGGAAACTGGATTCTCAGATCGTTAGATTTCTTTTTGCTGCAATTTCTCATCCCCACGAAGAAGGAATAATAAAGGATACAGAAACTTCTTTAGAAACCTTCAGCTTTTGAATGTACACAGATACAAAGTTGTATTTCTGAGAGAAGTGAGTCCAACAGCACTCCTATAGGATGGCAAAGGAACAGCAGCTTCTAACTTTCAGTTTATAAATAAAAGCCATTAAGAAGAGCCTTTCTGAACATAACCTGTTTGCGAGAGAGGAATTTCTTCAATCATAAAACTGACCTATTGGCATGATGTATCTCAAAAGCCTTTCCTACTGCCTTCATGTGCTGGTTCTCTTGAGACCAATAAGGAAATCTCTTAAGTGACAGGCATCTTTGAACTAAGAGTGTATAATGAAGCAGACCACATAACAGAAAAAGGAAGGGTCTCTGCTCTGACAGCACGCGACCATGAAGTCCTTAAAAATGAGCTGCCCATTAACAGCTGCCTCCCTGGAAAAGTCTTCCGCTCTCACTAGGGTGGACAGCCTTTACACTGGGTCACTCAGGGATTCCTAGGCAATGGAAGCCAGACGATATGGAAATGAAGGGGAAGTAAGAGAGTTTCCAGGGCACGCAGCTCAGTTTGCCAAATTCAGTATGGCGAAGAACTCACTGCCAAATCCTGAGCAAACATCCTTGCACGTTAAGGAGTGCACATACGGAAGGAACGCTGTACATATGTAATACCCGCACGTGCCCCAGCACATCCTCCCACCCAACTCCTACGCCCCCCAAAGACATCACCAGCAGAGCTGGCCATGTGCCCAGCTTTCACTTGGGAGATATTTTTTCCTCCCATACTGCGGATTGCACCCAGGGCCTTGTGCATGCTAGATAAGCACTTCACTAAGGAGCTGCAACCCCAGCCCGCTTTTCATTTTTTATTTTTTGAGACAGGGTCTTGCTAAGTTGAGTAGGCTGCCTCTGGACTTAAACCTGTGATCTTCCTGCCTCAGCCTCCCGAGATGCTGGGATTGCAAGCGTGTGTCACAGTGTCTGTCTTCATTGGGATATCTTGACAAATGAATCTGGCTCAGTAAAGCTATAAATGGATCTGACTGGTCTTGATGCAGCCCCAATAAATACAGTAGTAAAACATTACTAATAATGACAACAACAAAGTGACAAAATCTATCACTGCTCTGGCTTAAGATTTAAATCAGAGAATAACAGAACAGGATGCAGAACACAGGCGTCAGGACTAGTCAATGTAGGCAGAGGGCTACTAAGTAGATCATCATCAACCACAAGAAAAATTATTGCCTAAGAATCTGTCGAGACTTGCAGGAAAAACATACTCTGGTTTTTTTCTGAACAAAAGAGAAAAAGCAATTTTGGAAGGTAGAGCCATGAGTTAAATGGGAACATTACTTCTAACTGAAGCTTAGGAAGGGTCTGAAGTTCACATTTTCAGGGCAGTCATGGGAAATCACTTGCGAACAGGGGGTTACTCCTACGGTTGTGGCCAGAGAAGATGGGGCTGGCAGTGGACTATGGAGCTGGCCATCACAAGGAGCAGAGTTTATGTTCAGAGGTGGGTGGGACAAACCCGCCCACTATGTCTGCAGCCAGAAGAGGAAACATTTCAGTGATGTCAACTCAGGAGGAGCCCACAGCCGCGGAGCATAGAGAACAGGAAGGGGAGCTGGTCAGAGACAGAGGAGAGATGACAGCAGTCTTGACCCTGTGACAGTCTGTTATGCTTGGTGCCTGCCAATGGTACCCGGTATCTGAGAGGCAAGTCCCTAAAACTGAGATTTCCTAAAGACAAAGGGCAAACAGAGAGAGCTGGAACCGCTGCACCAGGGACTTGGTGAGTTATCCCTGTATGGTGGGAACACATCCAGACATCCACACCGGAAGTGGGTGTGGCTGAGGCACAGCTCTTCGAGGACGTATGGCGCTGGGCTTGCACGCTTCAGCATCACCAGATTCTTCCTCATGTGTGGTTCTTCACCTCTACTGAGGTGAGTGGAAGGCAGCTTAAAAGGGGTTCTCTACCTCCCTGTTCCAGGGACCCTCTTCCTGGGAAGAACTCTGCCTTACGGGGCATTCAACATGACAAGCTCTGACGACATGAGCCAGACTGTCTACTTGGTACTGAACAGCACTTAGAAGGGCTCAGATAAGGGTGCACTCTCTTGCCCGCCCCCTACTCCCGGCTTTTATCTAGTGTTAGCATTATCCTCAGATAGGCAGAAATCTCTTAAGATGGTCCAGCTTTAAAAGGTCCCAACGTAAGGAATTTGAAGAAGGATGGCAAACTTACTTATCTGGCCACAGTAGTTCAATTAGAGTGTCTGTTAAAAACAATAGCAGAGCTGGCCGTGGTGGCACATGCCTGTAATTCCCAGCACTCAGGAGGGTGATGCAGGAGGATCTATGTGAATTTGAGGCCAGCCTGGTCTACACAGTGAGTTCCAGGATAGCCTGGGCCACACAGCAAGACTGTCTCAAAAGAACAGCAAACAAATCAGAACAAAGCCAAGACAACAAAAAACCAAACAACTATAGCAATGCCTGGTGGCAAGGTTCCCTCACCCCAAGCTTTTAAAAGTATGGAAGGATCAGCCCCTGAAAGAGCTCTCTAGGACCTGACGAAGTGTAGACAGAAGCAAGAGCACAGACAAAGGAAGCAAGAAGCACAGAAGGGGAGTTTCTAAGAGCCCAACTCTTTCCCTTTTAGTAATAGAGCATTTAGAGTTTCTGTTTTAATACCACATCTAAAACCTGGAAAAGCTTAAGGAAAAGATTTACCACATCCAAAGACATGAGAAATCAAATGTGGCAGCTCTGTGAGCCATTATAAGAACTAAGTGGTCTGGATGAGACAGCAGAATTGACCCTACAGACAAAAAGAAAACCAATGAGAGATTTAAATCTTGACCCCAAAGAAGCAAATTCTTATTGTTGGTAAAAAAGCATGACTTCCATGTAAGGCTAGGGGTCTGAAGGGCAGGTTTCTCCAGCTGAAGGACTGTGGCCAAGAGGCCTCCCTCCACTTCCCACCCAGTTCAGCCCGGTGACATCCTCCCAGTGCCACCACAGACCCAGAGAGGGCCTGGCACTCGCTGCACCAACGCTGACTCCTGGCATTCTTTGATGCTTTTTTCCTTCCTTAAAAGTCTTAAAACAATGGAACATTTTAGCTTTTCTGTGGCAATCACTGCATTTCTTTAGAAACTGCAGCTGTCTTAACGGTTTGAGTCTGTTCCTTTAAAAAGGCTAGCAAGAACAAATGACACTAGGAATCCCGTCATAAAGAAGCTATCAATTAGAATAATCTCCTCACAATAAATCATGGATGTGGCTTGTCAGAGAATATATTTTTTTCTTTCTCTTCTTGTTCTTTCTGATTCAGCTGAAAATAAGCAAACAGAATTCCACCATAATGGAAATACGTAGTATATTTCTTCTAAGTAAAATAAAAGGAAGGAAAGATAATATAAAGTCCTACTTGGACCAGAAAGTCAAATGAAGAAAGACTGTGAGTAGGTGTGGGAGGGCTCATTCCTGAGAAAAACAAATGCTAGCTACTCTTGAATTGGTTGGTTCAAGTAATATAGTGAAACAGAGAAGCCTGCTTTATTTTACTTCAATTCTTGGAAGCTGGGAAAATGCATTTATCCCACCCCCACCCCTGAAATCCTCACGCAGGAGCAAGACCAGACTTTCCCTATAGCTCAAGTCACAGACACAGGGGAGGTGGCACCCTCACGCCCTCCCAGACTCCCCTCACACTTAGGGAAGCAGGGTTTACAGCAGAGGGGTTGACCTAGGCGGGGTGGGCCTCCAGTGCAGTGGGGCCGGCTAAAGACTGCAGGGTGTCCAACATCCGCACACGAGAAAGGGCCACCGAGGAAGGCGGGCGAGTCTCAGCCTCTCCCTCTCTCTCAACAGTTCTTAAGTTGAATGCATTTAGTGAGGGAGGAGGGGCGAAGAGGGGAGGAAATGGCACCTTCCTTCTAGCTTAGAAATTCTTTCAGGTAATGGACAGAAAGATAGAAGCCCTGCATAACCGCTCTCCCCCACCCGCCCATTCTCCTCTACATGAGGCTGAGGCTTCGCTAGACATACAAAGGAGAGACGGGATGAGGCAGGAAGCATGCGGCCACGGTGCCTCCTTCAGATGCACACTGTGCCGCTACGCTGAAGGCTGTTTCCTCTCACCCACAGTGACAGTGTGTCATTTAATCGGGATGCCAGGAGATCATTTTCATACAAGGCCAGCAGATGTAATTTTCTTTGATGCATGAATAGTTCATCATTTTGCTACTAGATGACAAGGTGATCACAGGGTGACTTTATAACGCAAGTTCACTGTTTGGTTTTTTTGAGTTCTCAAAATGAAGCAAAGATTTATCAAATATAAATATCTTTAAAAAGTAACAAAAGTGCTACATATGCGATTAAGGGAAAAAAATTCCGTTACTGCTGCTTAGAGTAGATTAAACTTTACAAATATTACCACATCCATTATCAATATGGCTTCCAATTATTAAATAAATTGCCGGTAGCAATATAGCTTTTCACACCTCTACAAGGACAGAGTAAAGAGAACAAAGCAGTCACATCCTGTTGTGTCTTGCGCGCCCATAATGTAAGTGGCAAAAGTCCCCTGCTTTTTTCTGCTCCTGTTCAGCAAGGATTTGCAGCTAATAGCACAATGCCCTCCAGAGCCCGCTACTGACTCAGACTGGGGGGCTTCAGGTAATGGGTTCAAAGACTGTCCTTTCACTCACTTTTGATCTCAGCTCCATCCTTGAAAGACTTTTTTGGTAGCAGGGAAAGGGGACACCAACAAGAGGCAAAGCAACTTCCATGACAACCTCCTGGACTTTTCCAAGCAGGCACTGGTACCTGTGCCGTGGAATGTGCAGTGGTTCTGAAAATTAGAATAGACTGAGCATCCATTAGACATTCAACTCATACTTTTCCCAATGCTCTCAAGCTGAGTTTTTTTTTTTTTTTTTAAATAACTTTTGTTCTTTTTTTTTTTGTCTTTTTGTTTTGCTTTGTTTTGAATCATGGTCCCAAAGGCAGAAGGCAGTATTTTATCCACTAAGTCACACAGCTTGTGAGAGGAAAGGATGTCTGTGTCAGGCATGTTAACATCAACCAAATATCTGAGATCAGGTTTCCATTGACATTCTTAGCACAGCACCCAAAGAAGTATAGTCTAGCCACAGTGTGACTATGAGGCACAGCTTATTGCAGCGGAATCAGTGATTCTCATGCTGAGGTGGGGTTCTAGTGTTCCTTTCACTCTGTGGATACTCCCCGAATGGTGTCTGTCACTCCTGTGCCACTACCTCAGCTTGCATCCTATCAGTCTTGGGCCAGGAAAATGGGGTACAGACTAGTACAACATGAATCTAAAGGTACCCAAGATTTTACACAGAGCCTAATAGTTGAGAACTGAGGGTTATCTAAAATACCTGGAAGCACTGTCTTGGAATGCTAAGACGGAGCAGCAAGATTTTCTAGCCTCGGGGGCTGGGAGAAGGAAGTCTGGTTGGTTGTGTTGGTTGATTATTACTTACTGGGATTTTAATACTGAGAGAGTATATGCAAAGGCTGAGGGCACCATGCCATCTTCACAGAACAAGACCCTAAACGGCTACCTGACATACAAGAAACTGCAAGTTATACTGTAAGAACACATGTTAAGGACCGAGGAAAGTCTGCTAAGGTGCTACATCTAAACTAAGTTACTTGTCATGTTTAAGCCTCCCTGATCAGTCATCGTCCAGGGCCTCTGTCTTGATTTCGTTGGCTCCTTGTCGGGCCAATGCCAAGATAGTATGGTTGACGGCGGCCATCTCCACAGCTAGTGAGATGGGGTCCTGGTGGTCACTATGGCTCGTGCTGTCATCCTAGATGTGCAGAAATAAGAAATGGATGTTATCAGCGGATTGGTGTGGTTCTCTAGCTCACAGGAAGGCATGCAGGGACAAGGGGAAGCAGAGTGTCTGTGCAAGGAATGGTTGGGGAGCATCTCATGATATACAGGTGAGTTGTATTTAAGTAGACACTGAATGGATATAGGTCCAGAGATTCCAAGTTAACATTTTTATGACTCAACAGACAAAAGGAATTAAAAACCTTTTTTTCTGAGAATTTTACTTATTCCTTCAAGAAGATTGCTGGTGGTAATCAAACTTGGAATGACTGATATAAAACCAACAATCTGGGTCTTTTTGTTTGTAATAAACATAGTACTAATCATTGAAAGCCATAATATGAGCTATTACATTCCAGGTTACTACTCTTATAGATTATTGCAATCCATGGTATTTTTCTACTAAACTGAAAATATTAGACAAAACTTAAAACTACAGGCATCAACATCTTACATATAAGGGAGAAAAAGTAATTCTCAGTTATGACAAAAGTGTCAGTGCCTGAAATGACTACAGGAGAAGAGGGTGGTGCTCTCCCACGGGAGGCAGCTGTGTGAAGGGAGTGTGGCCACCTTATTTAGGGTGAGCGTGAAGCTCCATACATTAAACAATACAGCTGTGAAGGAGACCGGTGTTGCGGGGTACATGTCAGGCACTGAAGATGGTGTCACAGATAAGGGGTACGTTTCTCACCTGTCATATCTTCAGGGGAACTCTGTATCAAAGAGCTTTGGAAAGGGTAAGTCCCTTGGGGAAAAAAGCATGGGATGTGCTGCCCTCAGGGCATCTGCAAAAAAAAGATGGAAATGATCCATCTATATTGGTTGACTGAAAAATAACAGGAATGTTTCCAACTAGAAAGACTTACAGAATATTCTTTTTTAGTAAAAGATGGGGCTATGGTTTAGAATTCTAATGGGAAAAAAGGTAACCCTTGGGACACATGTGCGTCACTGTTTCATTCTGGTTTGCGCTGACTAGCCGTTAGGAATTAAGAAGGGATCCACAGAGAATCACTTTTGGAGTGTCTGGGCGCCAAGGCAAGGGAAGAACAGTGAACTATATTTATGAACTGGCTGAGGGCAAGGAAAACTGCCACAGGAAAGAGCAAAAGTTTTCTTGCTGGGGTCTGAGGAAAGGGACCATATGTTCTCTGCATTTTCCAAATGGAAATGAACCTTACTTAAATTCTATAAAAATTTTAATAAAATCTGTTCACACATATGTGGGGCAAAAAAACTCCCACAGTCTTAGTTAACTGAATTAGTCCATGCAGTGGCTACAATTAAATACATTTTCCCCAAGCAATGCAGAATAAACCAGGATGCGATGAGAAGACATGCAGGTATTACTCTCATGAGGATGTGTATGTCGCCGTGCCAGAGAGACTCTGGGCACGAGGTTCCCACTGCAGTGGGGCTGGAGTGGGAGGGGCCTTCCATTGTGCCCTTCAGTGGTACATGTTTAGGCACGGGTCCCAGCTGCCCACGTGCCCCTAGGACTTCTCCAACACTGAGTGTGTGTGGTGAATGGTGTAACTTGCTTGTTTGGCTCAGATCCTCCTCTCTTCTTCTACCTTCTCTGCTTCTCTGCCTCCCTCTGAACTTCTTCCCTCCTCCTCCTCCCCATTGCGTACTTGCCAAGTATCCTGTTGTATGACAATAAATCCGTGTGGGTGAATAGCGATTTCTCAGAAATTCAACAGGACAACTGCATCTTACCACATTCCCTTCAGATTACATGAAAATCTAACTAGACATAGGAGCCGAGTGGAGAGACGCCGACTGCTTCCCCTCCCCCGCCCAACACAACCACACCCACGGGCTTGCGTTGTCATAATGTCCCACTGCTCAGTAACCAGGAGCCTCGGCCCGCAGCCCAGCTGCTCACCTGCTCGGAGTAGTCATTCCCGTCGACGTCATCACTGTTGGAGTGACCGCCTGGACTCTGTACGTCTATCCCATGACTCTCCAGGATTGCTGCTTCTTCGAAAAAAGCAAATAGATCCCTAAATTATCTGTTGCCTTATCATAATGGCTGAAACACAAGTAAGTTCTGTGTTGAGGAAATGAGAAGGTAAGTAAACGAGAATCTCTAGTTCTTGACATTTTGTTTCTCCTAAACTGCAAATGGATGGAAGTCAACTGTGTGCAGCTCAGGGAGGTTCACATTTGCCCTTCTGACCAGGCGCTGTAGGGCTTCTGCCATCCCAGTGACTTGGGAAGCTGGGTAGAAGGGTTGTGAGTTCAAGGCCAGAGGCAGCCTGTGCGACTTAGTGAGACCCTGTCTCAAAAAATAAAAAAGGAGCTGGGAAATGCAGCTCAGCGGTAAAGCACTTGCCTAGCAAGTGTGAGATCCTGGATCCAACCCCTAGTACTGAAACAAACAAACAAAAGACCCAAAAACATTGGCTATTCTGAAGTCTCTGCTCCTATGCATGTTAACTTGTCCACCTTAACTGTTAAGTACTTCATTAAACTTGCTAACTAATTAAATGGCTCTCCTGTCTTGAGGTTCCAAAAAAAGGCTGATGAACAAGAAGTATATTTATAAATGAAATGCCATTTTATTTTATTTTTTGCAGTGCTGGGATCACACCCAGGGCACCCCTATCACTGAGCTATATCCCTATCCCCTTGCAAGTTTAGAAGCTCAAAACAATTCCTTACTTTAATTTCATAAATTCAAATCTCTCATTTTTTGTTATAATTCTGAATGGGAAAAAAATCTTTTATTTTTTCCTTTTTAGTCGAATGGACAGTTCCATCTAGGGACGTTTTAGCATTTTCTTCCTTACCCTAACTTCATTAAGGTATCACTGACAAGTGAAAATTATATATATTTATGGTGTACAATGTGATATTCTGAGACATATACAGACTGTGCAATGATTAAATCCAGAATTCAAAATTCTTAAGTGCTCCTTATTGCTGCCCTTTGCTGTGTGCCTCGTCTGTTAGGTCTCTCTCATTCCAATTCTAGTGACTAGGTGTTTCCTAATATCTAAGTCATAGCCCAGCAATAACAAACAAGCTTGTGGTATCATAACAACTCTCTCAAGACTCTATAGATATCTTTAATATCTATAGTATAAAATGTTAAGAACAATGTGTTTTATTTAAAAAGTCATTATTTTATAATATCAGTAATATAAATAATGCTAAAAATACACTGAAAAAAAAAGGTAATTCTTGTTAGGCTTAAAAGTTAGGATCATTCACATCTGTAGCTCTTAAACTGAAGTCATTTTTAAACAATGATATTTGTAATCTTCTCATGAGAGAAAGCAGCCCCTCTGATACATTACCGATATTGGCTCTCCTCTTGATCTCCTTCCGTCTATTAGCAAACCAATTATATACTTTCAGGGAGGTAACTCGTTCCAGATCAGACAGTTTTTTGCCTGTGAATGCATGGAATACAATTCAGATAATCTATATCTGGGATCCAAGAAGGAACTAGTTTCAAGAGTTAATACTTTTCTTCTTAAAAGTTGCTTTTGATTCATTTATTGCCAAAATAACAGATGCCTGGGATTTTTTTTATTACCTGTTACCAAGTACTCCAATTATTATTGAATGAATAGACACATAAATGAATACACAGCTGGCAACGAGTAACACAGTATGCTTCAATTCGGAAAATTATACACAATATTAAAGAATTCCCCGATGTCAGTTTACTAGGGTGTCAGATCAAAGTTCCCATGATAGTAATATGGAGGCTTCATATAATTAGCATTGTTATAGAGATTATTAATTATCCAGATAATTGAAATTTACTTACATCTTTAAAGCCTTATTTTAACTAGT
The DNA here is from genome assembly GCA_007922755.1 of Pedetes capensis. Classification (NCBI taxonomy): domain Eukaryota; kingdom Metazoa; phylum Chordata; class Mammalia; order Rodentia; family Pedetidae; genus Pedetes; species Pedetes capensis. The sequence goes on from VMDO01006427.1 coordinate 51,681, forward strand.
TTCCTGCTGTTTTAAGACAAAGGATATGCTACATGGTTCCTTGAAGGCTAAAGGCCACTGTGACCATCCATTATTATGAGTATGCCGGAAGACAGAGTACCACTCAGGCTGTATTTTAGATTTATCATCTTCTTTCCTATCAAAGGTGATTTCTTATGGAAAGCACCATGCTTGCCAATAAGGACCCACCTGTACCATTCTTTTCTGTCCTCTCCTGTTTTTCAGGGTAGAGAAACCAGAAAACAGACTTGTTAGGGTCTTGATGATAAAGGGGCAAAGTGTTTTCCAGGGAGAGCTCAGGTTCCTGCACAGCTAAGGTTGGGACTTTTAGCTTGTGTCAAATAGGGTATGGATTCCTCTCACTTATGTGTGTGTGGAGCTGCGTTTGTAGGGTTTATATTGCTACAAGTCTGATTTCTAGATAAGGGAGAATAAATTACTGTTTCATTGAGATAAAACAGTGATATTTTTCCAAAGTCCTTTTTTTTTTTTTTTCCGGTACCGGGGGTTGAACCCAGGTCCTCGCGCTTACATGCTCTGCAAGTGCTACACCACTGAGCCGCATCCTCAGCCCATTTTTTTTTTTTGTTTTGTTTTGTTTTTTACTTTTTTGAGGCAGGGTCTGGCTAAATTAAGCAGACTGCCTCTGGTCTCGAACTTGTGATCCTCCTGTCTCTGCTTCCCGAGTCACTGGGATTACAGGCGTGCGCCACGGGCGCCCGGCTTCCATATAATCTTTAAGCCAATCAAAATAACTCCCTAAATAGAAATCAATCAGCTTATCTTATTGAAAAGTTTTTTGTAACAAAATATGTAAAAAGTGAAATAATACTGAAGTACATAGAGTAAAATACATATGAAGTATTTAAGAGGTCTGTTGACTTGGTCAGGAACAAAAATTACCTAAGGTACTCCTAGCTAAGCAGAAGTCATCGCAGTGTGGAAGAGGGCAGAAGCCAACTCCAAAAAGCTCTCTCCCAAAAGGAATACAGAACCACACAATTTACAAAAGTCGTAATAAAAAAAAGTCTACTTTAATATTTTTATTAACAAAACTTGTTTGAGTATTTCCAACTAAAATTATTTTGAAACTGATACATCTATGCTAAATTTTTGGAAAAAGAAGTCTGTCCATTAAAAACAATGAAGTTCTCAAATCTCATGCAGGGTCATTCCCTGGAAACTCTCCAGTGTGTGCAAGCATTTGATTTTGAAGCCATGATAATACCCCTCAGGAGTTCTGCTGAGGCAGGACAGGGCAGTGAGCTGTAGAAGGAGAGAGCAAGCTGAGCTGAGCGCACAACCTGGGATAAGTAGGAGACTTAGCGTCCTACGTGCTGAATGGAACTGGGAGGTACACCACAGCACACCTGTGCTTGCCTCCTTACCTGGCTTCTGTATAACTGCATTACAAGCATTTGCAATTTCTTCTCTCTTTGCTTCATCTGGGTATTGATTCTCATTGAAGTAACTGCAGAGGCAACAAATAAAGACACATTAAAAAAAAAAATGCTCTCCTAAGCAAGGTGTGACATACGCTTATAATCCCAGCAACTCTAGAGACAGAAGCAAAGGATTGCAAATTCAAGGACAGAAGCAGCTGGTGTACCTTAGTGAGACTGTCTCAAGACAGATAAATACAAAGGGAGGTGAGGGGTACAACTTAGCGGTAGAGCTCTTGCAAAGTATGTAAAAGGCCCTGGGTCCAACCTCTCACTAATACTAATAAACAAAAAAACACATACAAATAAATAAATAAGCTAGCTCTCCTTAAAAAAAAACACCAACATATTAAAAAATATGGTCTTCTTCAAGATGTAACATTCAAGTGTCTAGACATCCAGGTTATCCAGCAGAATTTTCTGCAGGATAAAAATGGTCTCTTCTGTGCTATTCAGTATGGTAACCACTACTCACACATGGTTACTCAGCACCTGCAATGGAGCTAATATAAGGAATAGACTTAACTTTTATTAAATTTTTGTTAATTTAAGTAGTTACATATGACTAGTAGCTATTGTGTGGGACAGCGCAGGACTACACACTGCTATGCATCATTAAAATATATCATTAATATAAAAGTTATTATTGACATAGGTGTCGGATTAAAGTCACAGTCACCATGTTACTGAGGCACTGGTAACAATAAGACCTTTTTTTGGTCATATTGTTTGTAGTAGCAAAAACTGGACATTATCAAATTGTCCATCAAGAGAATGGCAGGACAAATTATGGGACATCTATATTTATTCACAGCTATTTAAAAATGACTAGACAAAAAATAAGTTAGAAATTTGTCCACTGACCTGGATGGATGTTTACAACATATTCTTAAGTGAGAAGAACAATATGCATGCAAAAATCTCATTATGGAATCAAAAAGTTTCGCCTACATGCACAACAGTTTACACTGATAAAAGCTAGAAGAGTACATATTGAGTTGAGAAATATTCATAACTCATGGTGGAAGGGGCTTAGTGGGAGGATATTTAAACACTATCTTTCTTCACATTTTTTATGTTAAAAAATAGGTATTACTTTTATTCAATAGTACTTTTTAAAAAATTAGGTTTGCAGCTGGGTGTGGTGGCACATGCCTATAATCCTAGCACTCAGGAGGCTGAGGCAGGAGGATCACTGTGAGTTTGAGGCCAGCCTGGGCTACATAGAGAGTCCCAGGCCCTGCCCCAGCTACAGAGTGAGACTTGATCTTAAAAAACCAACAATAACCACAACAACAAAAACTAGGTTTGCTGAACCCATCCTTAGAATGATCAGACTCATGAGAATGTATGTGGGAACAGAACATTTATCATCAGTGCTGCTGCGTCTGTCATCCACGAGTTTGTAAAAAAAAGGCTTGAGCCTGGAAACGTAGGATCAGGAAATGACCCTTCATCAAATTCTAATACCTACCATTTCTTCAGCAGTTTCCCTTTCCTGCTCCTTCACCACTCCTGTCTGCCCTGGGAGAAATGCCACTCACTGTGAAGATGCCTGGAGGCCCCTCCCCTTCTGACTCCTGCTGTCCCTCCGCTTGCCAGGTCTCTGCATGGAGGGCACACCTTCACTGCAGTCCACCTCTCAGCAGCTGCCTCCCTTCCCTACCCTTCCCAAAACACAGGTCATACAGCAGTATCTTCCCAGGCGTGTCAGTGACCACCCTCTACATGGTTTCCTATGGTAGCCCATGGTTTAACCATCTCTTCATGCGTGATTTTCTATCATTTGGGGGGCTTCAGTGTTCATTCTCAGGATTTTTCCAAGTCAGTATCCTCATAACTATTCCATTTCCACACTTTCCATCACATTTGCCTTTGCTCCACTGCTGCCATTTATGTGGGCTAACTTTGGATCAGCTCCACGAGCCAGCAGCATGGGTATCACCTAGAGCTTATTGTTGTTGTTAGGTGCCATCAAGTCAGTATCTGACTCATAGCGACCTTGCGTACAATAGGTGAAACATTACTGCCAGTGCTTCTCTGCTGTTCATAGGGTTTTCAATGGCGGGTTGATTTTTTGGGAGTGGGTTGCCGGGTCCTTCTTGCATAGAGCTTATTAGAAAGGAAGAATCTCAGACCCCATCTGACCTACTGAAGCAGAATCCAATTTTTTTTTTCCTTTTAGTACTGGAGATTCAGCCCAGGACCTCATGTCTGCTAGGCAAGTGGTCTACCACTCAGCTCTATTTCCAGTCCCTCCTTTTTTATTTTGAGATAGTTTCACTAAATTTTGCGGGCTGCTTCTGGCCTCTAACTCAGAATCCTCCTGCCTCAGCCTGTCAAGTGACTGGGATTATAGGTGTGTGCCACCACGTGTCCAGAATCCAAATTTTAACAAGATAGCCAGGTGACCTGAATGCACAGCAGCATCTGAAATCTACCAACTGCTTCATTTAGTCAAAATGCAACAATAGATATTAAGTACCTTCTATGTGCTTGGCTGGGATTTAGCTCAGTTGGTAGAGCACTGTGCGGGAGTCTCTGAGGTCCTGAGTTCAATTCCCAGCACCGCAAAAATGGGAGAAGGACCTGGCAATCCACTCCAAAGGCAATCCCGAAACGGTCAGCCATTGAAAACCCTATGAGGGTCGCTATGAGTCAGAAACCGACTCGATGGCACCTAACACCACCACCACCATGTGCTTGGCACTGCAGGTAAGGAAAAGAATCAGTTTCTGACTCCAAGCAGTTCACATTCTACTACACATACGTAAGGATATAAACAAATACAGTAGTGAAGAGAGGTCATAGGATCTATGGACAGTACTGTGGCATACGCAGCACTGTGGGCCGGAGCCTGTGGAGAGATGTTGAAGAGAAAACGAGGACGAGCATTTCATACAAGAGAGAGCAGCGTGCGCGAAGGGAAGATGGTGTCTAAAAGCCTTGAGGGTTCCAGACGTTGAGAAGAGTTCAGTGTGGTTGCAGGCTGGGGTTTGTACAGGGAAATGATGAGATATTAGCCTGGGAAAGTGAGGTGAGGCCAGCGTGTGATGAGCCTTGTCTGTTCTCTAAGAAGGCAAAACTTCATCGTGAAATAAATGGGGAGCCCGAGAGGTTTTCAAGCTACATCGAGATACACTGCCATCTGTGCTTTAAAAGGTAACACATTTTCATCTTCAAGATGCGACACTTAGAATTCTACAGCCATGACCTGAAACTCTGGAATTCTTTCTGTTTTCCTATTCCTCTTCAAAAGAATTTGTTCTTCACTGTCTTTCCAACTTTTAATCCTTTAAGCCCCCACCTCAATTTCTAGGAGTCTGCGTTACTCTATCACTTCTCTTCCAGCCTCAGCTCTCATCTCCTGCCTGCACTCCACCGCCAGCCAAATCAACAATATCCCTAAGGAGAAACTTGGGCTGTTGAGCTTTTTTGTCTTTCCACCATACCTGTCCAGCAGACAGCAGCTTCTGTTTTTCTTCAATCTTTCAGAGCGCCAAGTATTCATATGGACAGAGTCATAAAATAAGGCTAATTGGTTTCTTCATAAATCCTTGCTTTTCAGTCTGAGCTGGCCCCCTGGTTTTGGTTGGAATTCTTCACACTTCATCTTTCATGTCTCACCTGAAATCTTTTTCCTCTGAAGTCCCAAGCCCTCTTATCCACACTGTCTCTCTTTTTGCAGATCGTGCCTTCTCTTTTCCCAACTTGGATGTTACTTAATATCAGTTTGCTTGGTTTTTTAGCTTCTTCTAAACTTCTCTGGGCCATTATTTATTTTTTGGTCTTACAACAGAGAAAATGTATACACTGTCACCCTTTTCAAGATCAACTTCTTCATTTGGTCTTTGATCTCATTCACCCTTTCATTTTCTCAACTTCTTGCTTTCTTGCATATCCTACATTTTCTCTGTGTCAATGGAATGATCTTATTTCACTGACGAGTAATGCATATTTCTTCATTATTATGATCTCTGAAATTGGATACATTTCATGAATGGTGATGTCTTAAGATTAACAGGTAGTGTTTTTTTCTCCCTCACCGGCATGTAAGGCAGTCAGGACCTTGTTAGATTAGATGGAACACAGCAGCAGCTAAGATCCAAGGTCCCATTTAAGCAACAGGTCTATGGCCAGTATACCTCATTATGGTAACTTTTCATCCGAATGACTGTAAAGCCTTTGACTGACACTCCACCCCCTCTGAGGCCTGATTAACATTCCTAATACACACCTCTAAGCCACACCACTCTCCTGCTCAAAAATCATCAATGGTTTATTTGTGGAGGTGTCCAGAGACCTCCTGTATACCACCTCTGCATTTTTACCTGCTGCTGCTCTCATGTATGTGTGCCACAATCTACATGGAATAACCTTGTAAACTCTTTGGATCTCTGTCTTTCTCCACCAGTAAACCTGCTTTTTGTCTTTCCTCCAGTGCAAATCTTGTCTTTCAGGGTACAGCTCAAACATTACCTACTGAACAGTCAAGATTTCTTTTCCTTATGAGTCTCATATCACCTTATCTGTTCCTCTCTTACATTTTTCTCATTTTCTATTATAGTTATTATTGTATACATCTCTCTCCTATAGAAAACCACTCTGTAAGGCCAGGGTGCAAGGCTGACTCAACCTTGTCCACATTCCTCAATGTGAGTATTGACAAGGCAAAAATGATGAAGAAAGTCATCTCTAAATCATGGTAGAGGCCTCCCAAAGAAATGGACATCATGGCACAAGAACTGCCGACAACTAGGGTACATAGTTGCTATAAAACAAGTCTTGAAGGATACATACTAAATTGTTAGAGATCATTATCTGTGGAGAGCAAGATGGCTGGGGGTACCGGGAAAGAGAGAAGCTGGTGGCAATTAAGACTGACTTTTATATTCTGCTTCATATACTACTCTGATGAACTTCTGAAATGAAAACGTGCATTTTATAAATTTCCTTTTAATAAAATAATTTTAGGGAATCACTGAAGTAAAAACTAGTTTAATGATTAACAATGTGGTAAGCAATTTATGTTTTGAAAGTGGATTTGTTTTGGATCAGTTAGAAGATATTAAGATTATGACTGCTGTTCTAGTGACCTACAGAATAAAGCCATACTATTTTTGGAAACTAAATTAGAATTTGCAGTTATTCATAGTATATGTAATGTTTTGTATTAAGTTAAACTTGGAAGCAAGGATGGCTAGACTATGTCTTATGTATTTTGACGTGTTGCCAGGAGGAACCAATCTCTGGAGAAGGACTTCATGTTTGGGACGGGGCAGGTCCATGAAAAAAAGAAAGACCCTCAACTGTATGGATTGACACAGTGTCTGCAACAATGGACTAAACATAAAAAAGATTGTGTGCCTGTCACAGAACTGAGGAGTGTTTCATTCTGTTGTACACAGGTTGACTATGAGTTGGACCTGACTCAACAGCACCTAACAACCACAAACATTAAGCTAAAAAGTTTTAAAATTCATTTTTAATCTGTATCTTTTAGTATCTAACTACATAAAATAAAGAAGATCAGAGTAGAAATCAGTAACTTCTTCCAAATCAAAAGTTCAAGAAAATAAGGATTTATTCAATATAGTTTTTTAATCTTTAGGCCTAGTCAACAAAAGTAATCCTTTCTTCTCTGGTAAAGACTTACTGTCTTTATGATTAAGAAATATACAGTTCCACCTCATTGCTGCATTCTAGCAAACATTTAAAAAACTAATACTAATTCTTCTTAAATTATTCCAAAAACTTGAAGAGGAAGAAATTTTTCCACATCTATTCTACATGGTCAGCATTACACTGGTACCAAAACCAGACAAAGACAGACTGACAGACACATATGCACATCAATATACCCATAAGAGAAAAAAGAACAAAAGAAATAATAAAGGAAAAGAAAAACAAAGAAATGAAAGAAAGTAAGCAAGCCACAGGCCAATATCTTTGATGACCATGGGTGCAAAAATCTTCAACAAAATATTTGCAAATAGAATCTAATAGCACATTAAAAAGCTTATTCACCATGATCAAGTAGCATTCATTCTAGGGATACAAGGATAGCTGACCATACACAAATCAATAAATATCAACAGAATGAAGAACAAAAATCGTATGATCACCTTAACAGATACAGAAAACGAATTTGTTAAAATTCAGCATTCCTTCACGATAAAAACTGAACAAATGTAGAAGGAACGTGTCACAACATAATTAAGGTCACTTATAATAAGTTGACAGCTAACGTCATGCTGAATGGGGAAAGGCTGAAATTTTTCTAAGAACATAGTACTGGAAGTCCTATGCAGAGCAGTCACGTAAGAGGAGGAAATAAAGGGCATTCAAATTGGAAAGGAAGTCAAATTCTCACTGTTTACAGATGACATAATCTTTTATACATAGAAAACCTCAAGGACTCCAATAAAAAACCATTAGAACAAATGAATTCAGCAAAGGTGCAGGATACAAAGTCAATATGCAAATATCAGTTGCATAGGAATACATGCAAAAAAGGGAAGGAAGAAAATTCAATGAGAATATAACCCATGATGGCATATGATTTTCATTACATATTAATTAAAACTCCTACTTTTTACTTTTCTTCTTTAAGTCCATACTTTGTTTTGTAAGATGATGAATGTATAAGCAGGATGGATTTAATAGTTGTATAATGGATATAGCAAATGATTTATTACTCTGTACCCCACTAACACTAATAAATAAAAAACAAAACCAAAAAACCCCCCAAATATCAGTAGAATTGCTTTTTTGCATGTATTCCTATGCAACTGATTATTTGTATATTGACTTTGTATCCTGCAACTTTGCTGAATTCATTTGTTCTAATAGTTTTTTATTGGAGTCCTTGAGGTTTTCTATGTATAAAAGATTATGTCATCTGCAACAGTGAATTATTCAAAAGAGAAATAAAAAATAGTCATATTTACAATAGCTACAGAAGAAATGGGGCTGGGATTTAGCTCAGTTGGTAGAGGGCTGTGCTGCAGTCTCTGAGGTCCTGAGTTCAATTCCCAGCACCCCAAAATGGGAGAAGGACCTGGCAATCCACTCCCAAGGCAATCCCGAAACAGTCAGCCAGTGAAAACCCTATGAGGGTCGCTATGAGTTGGATACCGACTCGACGGCACCTAACAACAACAACAACAGAAGAAATAAATTTTAAAAATCTAGGAATAAAATTAAACAGGTGAAAGAGCACTACTACAATGAAAACTATAAAATAACTGATGAAAGAAACTAAAGCAGACACACGAAAAAATGGAAAGTCGTCTTGTGTTCATGAATTGGAAAAACCAATATTGTTAAAGTGTTCATACTACCCAAAGCAATCTACAGATTCAAGGCAAACTCTATCAAAATACTAATGAAATTCTTTGTAGAGCTTGAAAATATAATCTTAAATTTGGAAACAAGCACAACCCCCCCCCCACAATAGCCATGGCAACCATAAACAAAAAGAACAAAGCAAGAGATATACTATCAGACTTCAAAATACACTATAAAGTTATAGTAATTAAAATAGCATGATACTGGTGTAAAAACAGGCACACAGATAAGGGGAACAGAAGTAAAAGCTTAGAAGTAATCTCCAGCATCCACACTCAACTGATCTTCAACAAAGGCGCTAAGAACATACACTGGAGAAAGTATAATTTTCTCAATAAATGGTGCTGGGAAAATTGGATATCCACATGCAGAGAATGAAACTAGACACCTACCTCTTGTCAGTTAAAAAATATTCAAAATGAATTAAAGATTTAAATATAGGACATGAAACCATAAGACAAGTAGAAGAGAACATAGAAAAAATGCTTTAGTACACTGGAATGGATAGAGATTTTTTTGGACAAGACCCCAGCAGCACAGGAAATTGAAAGAAAAACACACAAATAGGATTATATCAAACTAATAAGCTTCTGCACAACAAAGGAAACAATCAACAGAATGAAGAGACAGTCTAAAGAATTAGAGAAAATATTTGCATACTATTTTTCCGACAAGGGGTTGATATCTAGAATATATAAGGAACTCACATTTTATTCTTCCAAAGTATCCTCTTTGGATAATAAATTATGTCCTAAGATCGCATCAACAGCTAAGCAGGGTCAGGCCTGGTTAGTACTTGGATGGAAGACCGCCTGGGAACACCAGGTGCTGTAGGTTTGGGAGATGGGCCAGGCAACCCACTCCCAAAAAACAATCCACCACTGAAAATCCTATGAACAGCAGAGAAGCACTGACAATAATGTTTCGCCTGTCGTACACAGGATCGCTATGACTTGGATGTCGACTCGATGGCATCTAAAAACAATATCGCATCATATTGACTAATCTGAATTTAATATCAACTAAAATCCTCCGAGTCTTTTCCCATATATGCACTGTGAAAGAGAATAAGATAATTGCTCCAAAAAAAAAAAAAAAAAAAAAAAGAAGCATCCAAGAAGAAAATAACTATATAACTACTCACAAAGAAAGGTACATAGGCTCCAGGAATCTAAATGGCATTTAACAGACAGTAAGTATCTGATTTATAAATGATTGGATAAATGAATATGTTAAGGATAAACAAAACAAGAGGGCAAAGGTGGAATAGAAAATAGTGGTTCCAATTAAGGTTTTAGTGAAACCTAGATATCATCTCTCACAGGAGAAAGAAAATTGAGATCTCATCGTGTTATATAATAAATCCTCAGGAATGTTTTGTAGTTTTAGCTCTACATATAGCTGAATATAATTATAACAGAAGTGTTTATTTTTAATTATAAAACCCCAAATGGACTATTAATGAAGTTGAGAAATAGGTACAATGACTTTGATTTGGGACATAATTAATCATTCATTTAATCATCTAAAATGTTGAATCCTAATTTAAAGCAGGCAATTGACTAAAGGGTGGCAAAAATGAACCAGAGGATACTTCCCAGTGTAAGGCAGGTGTCATGGCACATGCTTGTGATACCAGATACTTGGGAGGCTGAGACAGGAGGGTGGCAAGTTTAAAGCCACAGGCAGCCTGTGAAACTTCAGCAATATTCTGTCTCAAAACAAAATTTTTTTTAAAAAGGGGGAGGTGGGGGATGCAGCTCAGTGGGGGAATGTTTGCCTAGCAGGCACAAGGCCCTGAGTTCAACACCCAGTATTGGGGTAGGCAGGGGGAACTTCCCAGTGTAATCACCAGGAGATACACGTATGTACAGAAACATAAAGCATTATAAAAGGAATCATGTTAGCTGTATAAAATACAGTAAGAACTATGGAAGCACATAGGAACCAGTATTTGTGCAAGATATTGAAGAAAGAGCAAGAGTGTTTAGAGTACAGAGGATGGGTACAGTGAAATAACGTGAGGCAAAGGAAATAATGTACAAAGTAAGGAGTCATGAGAAGTTTAAAATATTCTGAGATTGGGAAGGAGTTTGATAGTGCTAGAATGTTGGGTGCATGAGATTGGGTAGCTGGGAGTCAAACTGAAGAAAAAGACTGGGTGTAGATTTTTAAAGGTATGGAGTTAACTTTTCAGGCAACTGGGCTCTCTAGTTTAAAGCAGGGATACTCTAGGATCAAGCTATTTTACAGGCATTATCTCTGGTGATGATAGAGGCAGAAGCCAGTTAGGCAGCTGTGGTAATAATTTAAGAGGAGGCCTGAAGAAGGTGGAGGCATGGAGATAAAGGAGGTGAGATGCTTTGGAACAGTATTAAAACGCCTTGAAGGCAGTCCTAGGAATAGCATGTATGATTTATTATTCACCTCCTAACATTTTAACCTTTATTTTGAAGGAATAGATAATTCTACTGTTACTGGATGGATAAATCACAGCAGATCTTGGCGGTTAGATTCTAAAAGGGACCCGTTTCTGAAATAAAAACTCTGGCACCCAAAGCATACTTCTATTCCATATGTTTATGGACCTAGACATCTTCTAATAAAAAAAAGGAAAGGTAAACAGAAATCTATAGGTAGCAATAAAAGAGTGATAAATCCTGAGAGCACTATCCTTTTATAGACAAAGGACATTGTCAGCGGAGTGATCAGCACATATCTTCACAGACAGAAACCAAATGATCATTTTGCTAGACAATGACAGCAAAGAATTAAAATGAAAAGTGGCAAAATAATTTACATGAGATGAGAAGCCATAAGCTAGTAACAAATGGAAATGTCCTTGAAGCACTTTCATTTCAATAACACTGAAGTCTATAAAAATTGCAGCCAGAGAATACCTCCTTTTGTGTCATGGTGATGAGCGGGTAGGAGAGACAGAGACTGCCTCTAAGCAAGGGAAGACACCATGTACAGGAAGGGACATTCTCCTCTGTGCCTTTGCAGAACAGCTACTTCGGTTTTACCAGTTTTGTTACCCAAAATACGATTTCAGTATCACCAGACATTTCCTGTTAGCTACCATTTAGTGTATATCTCTTCATCACTAGGTAACGTTACTGGGCAGTGAGCAGAAAAGCCCTGCTTTCAGAAGGCATGAAGAGGATAACATTAAACAAACATACTCTGGAACCTAACTGTCCTGTCTCTTGTTTGAGAGCATCTCTGTCTGAAATCATCTTCAGCAATAAACAATTTTTTTCTTTTCTATTTTTTTAATGCAACGAGGTAAAGGCAGACATGCAACAAATTGGAAAACCTTCTCTAAGCAGAGCATCTGTCTTTTGCTAACCCACAAAGGCCTGAGAATACTCTCCGTGTATTTATAGAGTAGAACAGTGGTATTCTATCTTTTATCCAAAGATATCAAAGTCCTAATACTAATCATACCTTAAAATATTCCTATGAAACAGTCAGGAGCCAGAGAGAAATAAGAGCAGATGTAGAAGTCAGTTGTGAATAACACTTCATCGTTTAATCTGGACTTTTTGATAGCTTAGGGACTTTAAAGATGATTCACTGATCAACTTCCTCATTTGAAGTGAGGAAAACAGAAGCTGCACCCCTCAAGGTTACAGAGCTGGTAGCCAGCTAGGAACAGAGCCTCCTGGCTTCCGGTCCCACTACTGCTTGCTATGGAAGTTGCTGGGTATGACAGTGGGTGGAGTGTTGCCCCCATGTTCAGATGTGACCTTATGCGAAGAGAGGGAATTTGCAGAGGTAATCAAGGTAGGGATGAAGATAAGATCACACTGGGACTTAAATTCAATGAGTGTCCTTATAAGAGAGGCAAGGAGTGCGGCTCAGTGGTAGCGTGTGTACTTAGCATGCATGAGCACCATACAGAAAAATTATTAATGACAGCGTCTGTATAAGAGACAGAAATGAACACACAAACACAAAGAAGGCAACATGGAGATGAAAACTGATGCTGGGGTGATCTTTCTGCCAGCCAAGGAACACAAAGGATTGCCAGCAACTTCCAGAAGCTGGAAGAAGAGGCATGGGTGGAGTGGGATGAGAGTTCCCTCTGAGAGCCTCCATAAGGAATTCACCTTGCTGACACCTTGACTTTAGATTTCTGGCCTCCAGAACTGTGGTATGATAAACTTCTGTTGTTTTAGGCCACCCAATTTGTGGTAATTTCTTGAGTTGGCCCCAGGAAGCTAATAATACACTGGGTAAAGGGAACCACTATGAAAAGGATGGGCTGGGATTTAGCTCAGTTGGTAGAGCACTGCTCTGCAGTCTCTGAGGTCCAGAGTTCGATTCCCAGCACCGCAAAAATGGGAGAAGGACGTGACAATCCACTCCCAAGGCAATCCCAAAACAATCAGCCATTGAAAACCCTATGAGGGTCGCTATGAGTCGGACATGACTCGATGGCACCTAACAACAACAATAAAAAGGATGGGGTGGTTTAAGAGGCAAAGGTGATTAAACTACCTTAGTTTGATGAACTTTATTTCATTACAAAAATGCACCTGGAAAGCAGACTGAAATAAATGGGTATTTCTGCAAGTAATCTGTCAATGATAAAGTTCTAATTTCTTTCCTTCTGTAATCCAAGTTAAATTGCTACCCATCTTTTGATGCTTAACATAGTCCATTCACGTTCCGTAAGTTCCAAATTCAAAGCTTTATCGAAAATTTTTAGATTGGCTACTTCTTGATAACAAGTAAGACTAAGAGATGGTTTACTAGCAATTAGTGCAGCAAAATTAGTGCATTAAATTTAAAATTAGTGCAGTGTTGATTTTTTAAGATCTTGGAAAATCAAGTACACATGGGTATTTCTGTAACACAAAAAGACTGCCGATTTTTAAAAATCTGCTAGCTGTAGCTGGGCAGTGGCACATGCCTATAATCCCAGCAACGAGGGAGGTAGAGGCAGGAGGATCACAAATTTGAGGCCAGAGGCAGCCTGCATACCTTAGCGAGACCCTGTCTCAAGATAAAAAAATGAAAAATGGGCTGGGAGTGCAGCCCAATCGCAGAATGCTTACAAAAGTGTGCACAGGGTCCTACATTCAGCCCCCCAGTACCACATACGCAAAAACCTGCTAGCTATGTTGAGGGTGTAGTTAGTGGTAGAATATTTGCCTAGCATGTGGAAGGCTCTGGGTTTGATCCCCAGCAACGCAAGACAAGGGAGAAAACAATTGAAGAAACCAAAGAACCCAAAACTGTTAGGAGATGTATTATAAAACATGCAGAGTAAAATGTTAATGCTAGAATCTAGGTGGTTGGCAGACAGCTGTAAAATTTTTCAACTTTTTTGTTTGACTGAAAATTTTCATAATATAATGGGAAAAATCTGTTAATAAAATTATGAAATCCATATAGAAGTAAACTATAAAATTCAATTTGCTCTATGTTTGATTTTTTTTGGAATAAAAACCCAGGAAACCATAACTCATAACATTAATAACAAAATAATAAAATGCCAGCAGCATCTAATCAAATCAGAAATTAAGGCAATAGAATCTATTATGCCCATCACAACTTTTCCATTGCTACAATTTAACACCGCTTTGAAAGTAATAGTCAACGAAAGATATGAAACAGAATTAAACAAACTTGGAAAGGGGACGATGAAATAAGCATTTGTATATTATATGATATCCAGAAAACCCAGAGATAAACCAGAAATGCCTCAGAAATAATCAGATAGTTGGGTACCAAATAAACAATGACAAAAACAAACAAACAAAAAATGTTTTCATGTCATGTTGCTTAACCCCATTTTCCACCCCAGGACTCAAGGATTGAACCCAGGGCTTGGTGCATACAAATGCTCTACCACTGAGCTGTATCCTCAGCCTCTTTTTTATTTTTTTGAGTCAGAGTCTTGCTAAATTGTACAGGCTGTCTCTGGCCTTGAAGTTGTGATCCTCCTGCCTCAGCTTCCCAGTTGCGGGGATTACAGTAGTGGGCTATGGCATCCTACTAATTATCTACACTTAATCACTGCATAATGCATATCTATTTTATTTTTTCTTTCCTTTTTCATTTAATATGCACACAGTATAATAAGTTTCATTATGGGATATTCATACAATTGTATCATCTACTTTGTGCTTGTTTTTGCTTTCATTTCCACCCATATTGCTCCCATGTAGCTTCTACATATGAGCGAAAACGTGGTATTTGTCTTTGCTCAAAATCCTGATCTCCAGTGCCATATGTTTTCCTGCTAAAGACAAATTTTCATTCTTCTTTATGGCTGACTAATATTCCACTGTGTATATATGCCATACTTAAAAAAAAATTCATTCATGTGTTGGTGGACATCTAGGCTGATTCCATATCTTTGCAATTATGTAAGTGCTGCAATGAACAAGGAAGTGCAAGTGTCTCTCTGGATGATGATTTAAGTTCCATCAGGTGTATGTTCAGGAGTAGTACAGATGGATCATGTGGTAGCTCTATTTAATTTTCTGAAGAACCTCCAGACTGATTTCCATAAAGGCTGCACTAGTTTACAGTCCCATTAATAGTGTATAAGGTTTCTTTTTCCCATGCATCTGTGCCAGTATTGTCATTTGTTTTGTTGTTGATAGCAAGAATTGACAAGTAGAATTGCATGAAATTAAAAAGCCTCTGAACAGCAAAAGGAACAATCAATAGAGTAAAGATCGAGCTCACAGAATGCGAGAAAATCTTTGCCAACTATACATATGACAGGGGATATATAGGATACACGAAGAACTCAAAAAGTTAAATACCAAACAAAACCAACTCAGTCAATAAGTGGGCAATTGAACTGAACTTACACAGTTCTCAAAAGAAGAAATACAAATGGCCAATACACATATGGAAAACTGTTCAATATCCTTAGCCATCAGGGAAGTGCAAATCAAAACTACACTGAGATTCCATCTCACCCCAGCCAGAATGTATATACTTAAAAAAAATCTTGCTGTTATACACGATAAACACATTCAAACCGTAACTCCCCACGTTTTCCTATGCATGAGTAGTAAACAGTTATACAAGTTAATAGAAAGAGGCTAGATAAGAGGAAAATAGATGAGAATAAAAATAAAAATGCCTAAAAAGAAAAATAAAGAAACCATACTAAAAAAATTTCCTTATAGATATAAAAAAGGAAATCAGGAAAGAGAGAAGATATCACACATTCCTAGACAAGAATGAATAGTGTAAAATATTCTTTCCTTCTCAAATAAGTTTTTAGATTCAACACATATTAATCATGCTAAAAACATTTTTTCTTTCCTCTTTTTTCTTAATGGGAGTATTAGGAGTCAACAATGCAACTTTAATGTTCACCTGGAAAAGACACATGAAAATGGTTAATAATAGTCTAAAAATAAATAGCAATGAGTGGACTCTACCCTGTCAAACATGAAATTATAAACTTGTAAGAACTAACTGTGGTTCAAGAATTGATGATTTTCAATAAGAAACCAACTAATAAAGTAACTTTATATGTAAGGAAGAAAATAATATTAAATCCAAAGAAGAAGGGAAAACTATTTGGAAAACAAGATCAAAATAGATCCTCTTCTTCTCAACTAAATTGTTAGAGCTAAAAATAAAAGTGAAGTTATTAAAAAAAAAGAGAAGAAAACTTCTGAGTGAGGAAGCACAAGTGATAGGATTACATAAGAATTTAGCACCGGATTCATCTACATTTAAATGTAAAGTAAAATAGATTACAAATGCACACAAATATATTACAGGGGTAGTTAATAATCTCACTCTATAAAGAGTTAATGTCCAAGTCAGTAAGAAATATGAACATACAATAGAAAAATCAACCTAAGTGTGCATCACCAGAGGAGTAGATAAGGAAATTGTGGTTTACATACACCATGGAGTTTTATTCAGTCATAAAGAAGGACAAAATTATGGCATCTGCTGGAAAATGGATGGAACTACAGATTATCATTATAAATGAAATAAGCCAGGCACAGAAAGACAAGCACCACATGTTTCCTCTCATATGTGGATGTTAGACTTCAGTACATATTCAGTATTAAGATATATAGGTCATAAAAGTAGAAGGGAATGTGAAGGGGAAGATAATGGACTAAAGGAACGGGGAAGGGGAATGAAGAAGGGTAATGAAAGCAGGAAAGGAAATACAGGTATTTCATATTTAAGGCACAAGTGGGATGCATATGTACAGACAGATACACACACAGGACACGCACGCAGAAAGGGGACCACTGGTGGAGACAGAGGGGAAGGGGGAAGTGGGTGATGACAGGGTAACGTAGGAGGTGAATATCAGCAATGCGCAATGACATGCATGTACGGAAATGTCATCAAGTTATACCCTAAAAGTTATTAATTGAAATTATTAATAAAATAAGATTACAGGGAAAAATAAAAATAGCTGAATCTAAAAAATGGAGAAAGATAATAAACACCGACAGATGAAGTATTAATACACATGTAAAAATGTTTAGCCTCATGTGTAATCAAAGACGAAGATAAATCTCCATTTTTCATGCACTAAATAGGCAAAAAGGCCAATATATCCACTTAGCAAAAAGATAATTACAACTGGCTGGTAAGGCAGGCTGTGGCAACTTGAGCAATCATGCTCAAAGTCACCATCAGTGATACAGAGGAATCTAACTCTGTGGTCATTTGGCCAAATGTATCATTATTCTTAAGACAAAAGGTAAGTACAAGAGTGTATTTGTCAGTTCTATTTAATAGGGCAAAACTGGGAAGATTTAAGTGTCTAAATCGTAGTACAGCTATTTGAAGAAAGGGCTAGTAAAAATATCATGTCCTTAAAGAGTACTTACTGACACGTGAAAACATCAGTTAAAAAAAAAGCAGGTTACAAAACCACATGTAAGTTATTCTAATTACATTTATAGTTAGAGAGAGAAAACAAGACCATAAATGTAAACATACATAAATATTGTACCAAATAATAGTGTTTGTAAATGGAAATAATACTATTTTCTTCTTTTAACCCAACGTTTTCTAAATAGTTTACAATGTGTTAGTATTAATTTTCTAATAAAGGCTTACCTAAAATAAAAACAAATTGGGCTACGTCCTTCTCCTAAGACTATAGCACCTGGTGTTCCCAGGTAGTCTCCCATCTAAGTACTAATCAGGCCCAGCCCTGCTTAGCTTCCAAGATCCGATGCCACAATGGTACGGCTGCAGGATTCTTGTAAGATAAGTTCTGCAAATCCCCTAAACCTAGCTACCACTGCTAGTTTCACAAGAATTCCTGAAGGCAAAGATGTGATGGCATCAGTAAGAAATCTATGCTAACCTTAGGACCATAGTCACATTTCACCCAGGGGCTTTTCCTCCTTGGGAAGGGAATCTAATTGTTCTGGCCACAACTATACACAGACCTACCTTTTTTTTTTTCCCTTAAGCAGAGGAGAATTAAATAAACTCTGCAATTTTTTGCTTGAAGTACAACATCAATATACATTAAGAGTCTACGTTAGCTGGGTGCAGTGGCACACACCTGTAATCCCACTGACCCAGAAGGCAGAGACAGCAGGATCATGAGTTCAAGGCCAGAGGTAGCCTGTGCAATTTAGCAAGACCCTGTCTCAAAATAAACAATAAAAAGGGGGGAGAGAAAGAAGAAAGGGTAATGGGAGAAAGGAGAGATTACATATTTTTCCCCATAAGGCAAAAATCAGGATCTATGTAAACAGATCCATTGTTGTTGTTGTTAGGTGCCGTCAAGTCGGTATCCAACTCATAGCAACCCTCATAGGGTTTTCAATGACTGACTATTTTGGGATTGCCTTGGGAGTGGATTGCCAGGTCCTTCTCACGTTTTTGCGGTGCTGGGAATTGAACTTGGGACCTTAGAGACTGCAGCGCAGTGCTCTACCAACTGAGCTAAATCCCAGCCCAAACAGATCCATATATATATATATATATATATATATATATATATATAAACAAGACATGTAAGTAAGAGGAGGACTTTTAGTGGGCACGGAGGAGAAGGAGGAGGAGGAGGGTCATGAGAAGTTAATGGGGGAGATGAACATGAGCAATGTACTATGAAATGCATGCATGGAAATGTCATAATGACACACTTAATTTGTACACTACAAATTACTAATAAGATTACCGGGAAAGGGGCTGAGTGTGTAATTCAGTAGTAGAGTACCTTGGGTTTAATGTCCCCACTACTGAAAAAAAAAATTTTAGGTCTACAGTGAGGTTAACTTATGCTGGAAAGATGAGTACCTCCTTAGACAACAGCAGAGAAAAAAAAGTCCAAATCTTTATCAGAATGGTAAGGTGTCTTCCCTCACTTGTTTGAAAAAAGGAAGATCCACACCTGTTAATTATGGACACCATGTATGAAATGTGGCCTCACATAAAGTTTTCACCTCCCAAGGCCCTTCACTGTAAAGATTTTATGTTTAAATGCCTTATTTACTTGCAGCATGCTAATTGCCAGTAGACCTTACTTGATAACCAGGTTATCAAGGATAACCTGGATTTGGGAGCTGAGGTTTTGGCACACTTTATCCTGTAAGCCTTAGAAATGACACAGGTTAGCCCTTGTCCAACAGCATGCAGCTCTAAATGAAGCGCTCCCATACTGGGGATTTAGTGGTTTATTATGTGGCAACTGAACAGCAAGTTTTCCTTCTAACATATATTACCTTTTAATCACAAGTCCTTCCATACAGACCGAAAAGGATGGAGACAGTTTTCTGAAGCTCTCAGGAAAAAAAAATTGGTAAAACTGACAAGTTTGTTGTTGTTAGGTGCCGTCAAGTCGGTGTCTGACTCATAGTGACCCTACATACAACAGGCGAAACACTATTGTCAGTGCTTCTCTGCTGTTCATAGGGTTTTCAATGGTGAATTGATTTTTGGGAGTGGATTGCCGTGGTCTCCCATGCCTACAGCATCTGGTGTTCCCAGGTGGTCTCCCATCCAAGTACTAACCAGGCCCAACCCTGCTTAGCTTCTGAGATCTGATGGGATTGGATGCCACAGGGCTATGGCTGCAGGCAACAAGTTTGAACTGTATTAAAGAGAACAATTGTGAAACAGTACTTCTCTTTGGTCTAGTTTCTTGACTGAATACCGCTGATTTATCAAATATTTTCTCAACTCTCCATTTTATCTTAATAATGAAGAAAAGAACATGCACAAGAGAACTACCAAATGTGAGTGAAATCTAAGTTAATATCAGTAGAAACTGTGGTACTTTGGAAAGTGGCTGTATTACCAGGTTCACAAACTACTATACCATCAGCATTGGTGTGTTCCTTGCTGCCATTTGCTTCACCTGGAGCTGCACGGTGGGTGCATCTTCCTTTTTCTGTTTTGTTAGCCTTTGCCATTAGGAAGTAGGTTTAAAAAAAGAAAGGAAGGTGATCTGGACCTGTTAAGTTTCTTACCCTTAGTTAGCTAATAATTTATTATAATATGAAGTTCAAAAGAATAGGATTGATAAAATCAGTTCATTGTCTCCTGCACAGTTTTTCTTAGGATCAATACCATGCCTCTGCAAAATGCCTACTCATGCTAAAAGGACACTGTCTGCATTTAAAATGAGAACTGGTTTTCCCTGGGATCAATCCAAATTCTTGATCCCAACAAGTAGCAAACTAAGCATAGACAACAGCACAGATTCTTTTAAGAATCTGGGGTACACTGGCCTCTGATTACCAGATACTTCTCTGAAAGAAGAGAAAAAAACAAATTACATATTACTTTATATGTTGTTCTTGTTAGATGCCACTGAGTCGTGTCCAACTCATAGCAACCCTCATAGGGTTTTCAGTGGCTGATTGCTTTGGGATTGCCTCAGGAGTGGATTGCCACATCCTTCTCCCACATTTATGGTGCTGGGAATCGAACCTGGAACCTCAGAGACTGCAGAGCAGCGATCTACCACCTGAGCTAATTCCCAGCCCATCTTACTTTATATAGGAGTACTTATAACTTTTTTTTTTTTTCAGTGCTGTGGGATTAAACACAGAACCTCTCACATCCTAGGTAAGTGTTCTACCACTGAGCTGCACCTCCAGCCTCCTTTATTATTATTATTATTATTTTCAAATTTTGAGGCAGGGTCTTGCTAAGTTGTACAGACTGTCTCTGGCCTCAAACTCATGATCCTCTTGCCTCAGCCTCCAGAGTCTCTGGGATTATATAAGTGCCATCACATCTGGTTTACTTTGTCTTAAACCTAGCTTTTTACTTCCTGTGTCTTAGGTTTGCTGCCATTTTTAGTGGCATTAATCAAACTACTGCAATGTAGGTAAATGAATCTTCAGTTACCTTTTAAAAACCAAAATAATTCTGGTAATATTTGACAAAAATTGTACTGATATTAATAATGCCAGAGCTAAAATATTATCTACTAATTGTACTAAGTTAAATAAACAACTTCCAAGTGATAATGCAAAGATACTCTGATGACAAACTAAGGTTTCCATTCCCAGTACAATGATGATAATTATATGACAGCCTCAAGATAGTTAGACCCAGAGGTTAGTCTGGCCTTTTAATGGATGGTATATCAAAGTAAGAACCAATAAAACAGAATATTTGGATGAGGCACTATTATTATCAGGCTTTCTATGCTATACAGGTTTTCAAAGTATAATCTAAAAACCACTTTTAAATTCCTCCTGCTACTAAAATGATAGTTCATTGAAGCTTCACCAATCTGGCAACCAAGTAGGATATTTACTCACAAGTTCACATCCTACCAATTGAGTTTTTCAAGCATTGAACACAAAAGCAAACTTCTCTACCTTGTTGTTAATGTTTAATCTAATGACTTCTTAATGCATTCTGTAAGGGCCTACATTTCACCTTGTTAATTACTGCATCCCTAGATTCTACCACAGCGACGGACACAAGGTAGAAGTTAAATATTTGAGTTTTTAAAAGCTCAATTAGTTTTCCACAAGGATGTTCCAGTAAGTCCATAAATTGATCACCCTCAGTATTAATGTTTATAATACACCTATAATTCAGGTTCTGGGATGAACCAATATACCTCATACAAGACCAATACATACCTAACTATACTTCATTTGGGGCTGGGGTTTAGCTTAGTTAGCAGAGTGTCACTCTGCATGCTCTGAGACCCTGGGTTCCAAATCCCCAGCACCACAAAAATGGAAGAAGGACATGGCAGCCTACTCCTAAAACAATCAGCCATTGAAAACCCTATGAGGATTGCTATGAGTCAGACACAGCTCCACAGCACCTAAAAACAATGCTTCATTTACTCGTAAACTGTGACCCCAGAATAGTATGAGCATGAGGTCTTCTGTCTTATTTAATTGGCTCAGAGATTAGAGAATTAGCAGTTCATTATTTGTATAAAAATGAAACTACTAGCAAAGCATCCATAGGACGATTATGAAAACTTTTTGTTTTTGTTTTTGTTTTAGTGTTTGTCTCACTACGTAGCCCAGGCTGACCTGGAACTTGCTACTTACACCCTGCTGGCTTTGAACTCAAGGTGATCCTCCTACCTCAGGCTCCCAAGTGCTGGGCATATACGCATGCGCCACCATGCCCAGCTTGACATGAAAACTTTTAATCTTCTTCAAAAACATAATGACAATTTCTCTTTTGGCTATTTTTGTTTGACCGAAAAGGAACCAGGAAGTATAATTTGCCAACTATAAAATGCATTTAAGGACAGTTCATTTTCTTACTGGCTATGAGAAATGGATTGGGATAATTTTACCTGTCAATAATGGGAAAGTTTTGTTGTATTTTCCTCAAATAGTCTAATGGATTGAAATGAGGTCATGTCCAGGCTCCTGCTGTCTCACATAAATGTTAAGAACTTCCTTCTATTTGCAGAGATACAGGAGGTATAGTTCATTATGTTCCACTCGAGTCATTCCAAAAGGATATGAAAGAGGATAAATGCTTTTTAAAATTCAACTTCCAGTACCTATTAATTCCAAAATACATAGTGTATTCTCCCAGCATTTTCTATCCTAGAACACCAATGACATCGGAAGAGAGGGAAGGATTGGCAGGCCAAGGTTGCAATGATGGCCAAATACTCCCAGGGAGGGCGGAGTGTGTGCATCTTACGTCCTCATTCACTGTAGACCAGGATGGACGTTATACTTTAAAGGATTCAGTTCTAAGCAGGGCATAGCGGCTCATGCCTACTGTAGTCCCAGCAACTCAGGAGGCTGAGGCAGGAAGATCGCTAAGGAAAAACACCACCGAGGCATTTGAAAGTAATTTCCTGATTTCACTAAGTTATTTTGATCTGATTGCTTTAAATCTTTCCATTATTATTTATCCTTGAGTTAAACTGAAGATCTTACAACTTTTGACAAAATTTGAAAATACTGCTCTACTCTATCCCCAACCTGAGCCTAATGTTTCTGGCAGGGGAAAGAATAAGATTTTTTTTTTTTTTTTTAAGTACGAGGGGTTGGACCCAGGGCCTTGTGAATGCTGGACAAGGCATTGCCACTGACATGTAGCCCCAGCCCCTTTTTATTTATTTTGAGTCAAATTCTAAGTTGCACAGGCTGTCTCTAGCCTTGAACTCATGATCCTCCTGCCTCTGCTTCCTGAGTTGCTGGGATTAAAAGCTTGTATCATGGCACAGGGCTTAGTAGTGTTACACTTTATGCATAGCACCATTCTAGACAATAAGCCTTATGAGTACAACCAAACCCCTGCCAAAGGAGTGCATGAAATGCACCACTGAAGTGCCAGGTAAAATGTATTTAGTAGATGGTGAAATAATTCATTCTGGCAACAATACTGCCCAAATTTTCATTCTAACAATATTCTTATATAACAGAAGTCAGGAGGAAACCTGAATTTTGTAACAATGTACCTTTATGAGTTAGAAAAAAAGAGATCAGAAGATTCTTTAAAAAATGAAAATGGCTGGAATTTCAAGATATTTCTGGGCCTAGAACTTGAGGTCCTCCTCCCTCAACCTCTTAAGTTGCTAGGATTACAAGCATGTGCTGGAGCCCAGTGAAAAGGGAATCTTATTTAGGCTCTGTCTTTAAAAAGAAAGGCTGGAAAGACTTTTCAAAGCAATTATAATTTTTAATTCTGAAGGTATTTTATGCCTGCAGCTGTACCACTGGGGCATCTGATCCTGACAGAACTCTGAAGCTAAGCAGGATCGGGTTTGGTTAGTGTTTGGATACCAGACCACTGGGGAACACCAGGTGCTGTAGGCTTGGGAGAAAGACCCAAGAACCCACTCCCAAAAACTAATCATCCATTGAAAATCCTATGAATAAGAGAGGAAACACTAATACTGTTTCACCTGTTCTGCATAGGGTCGCTATGAGTCGGACACTGACTCGACAACACCTAACAACAATAACAAGGTGTTTTATAAATACTAACAAAAAATTGACACCCAAACCATAATTTGAGTCACTGGCATAGGAAAAAAAAACAAACCTGTTATCTCTGCTTTTATACAGGAAAAAGTGGTATAGACAACCTAGAAATTGGACTAAGACAAAATTTTTTGATTAGAACATACAGCAGCATGGATACAAATAAAAATGCATTGAGAAAGATAACATTGCAATCATAGCAATACAAGATCATTCCTCAGTCTGTCTGCAACCTACTGACTCAGCCTCGTTCCTGGCCTGACTGACCAGATGCAGTACTTCATTCTTCATGTCTCTGTGTCATTGTACCTATTGCTCCCACTGCCAGCCATGTCGTTCTCCCTCTTCTTGATCCATCAAAACTGTCCTGCTCATGCTATGAGACCTAGCTCTAATGCTACCAGTGTTTCTTCTCCTTGCACCACTCTTTTCTGCACATAGGATTAATTCCTTGTCACTAACTGGAACCCCCTCCACTGGACTTGCACTGCCAGGGCTAGAACTTTATTTTTCAATATGGCTCAGCACTGCATACTGTGTCTGGCTTACAGAAAAATCAGTGTCTTTTTTTCCTTTAATGAGATGAGCCTAAAAATTTTGTCTTAGTCCAATTTCTAGGTTGTCAGTATGCTTCCCAGAGTGGTCTCAAACTCCTGGGCTCAGGCAATCCTCCTGCTACAGCCTCCTGAGTAGCCAGGACCAGAAGCATGCACCACTATGCCTGGCTTGAATGACTTTCTTTTGTGTAAAGAAATGCTAAGGAGACTTTTACTAGTTGAGGCTTGTTGTTGTTGTTGTTGGGTGCCATTAGGTCATGTCCGACTCATAGCAACCTTCATAGGGTTTTCAATGGCTGACTGTTTCGGGATTGCCCAGGGAGTAGACTGCCATGTCCTTCTCCCATTTCTGCAGTGCTGGGAATCAAACTCAGGACCTCAGAGACTGCAGAGCGGTGTTCAACCAACCAAGCTAAATCCCAGCCCCAGTTGAGACTTAGGAATACAGAAAATAATAATATGAGAAATTTCCATTTGAAGAAACTAAGCATTCTTCCTGAAAGTCCTTATTAGTTTGATATTTTTACACTATTAAGTCAGGCCGGGGGTGGTTAGCTCAGTTGGTAGAGTGCTGCTTTGCACTCTGAGGAATCAGGTTCAATCCCCAGCATTGCAAAAATGGGAAAAAGACTTGGCAATCCACCCTGGAAGCAATCCCAAAACAATCAGCCATTGAAAACCCTATGAGGGTTTCTATGAGTCAGACCCGACTTGACGGCACCTAACAACAACAACAACAACGACAACAACAACAACAACAACAACATACTACTTAGTAATAGGAGGACTATATCTATTGAACACTAACACGTGTAGCATGTACTGTGCTCGGCACTTCATAATCATTAAATCTCTACAGCACCTCTGTAAGTATGATTATTATAGTCATTTTATCACAAGCAACTTGCCTCAGGATAGTTGCTTAGCTCATGAGTAAGAAAGTTGGGCCTGGATTCCCACCCTGTCTAACTCCAAAAGTATGTGTTCTTAACCACTATGTATTCAGAAACAAAGAGATCAGAAGTAATACAAAAATGTATAGACTATTCAACATTTAAGGCAAATAATTTATTTCAATTTTTATTATCTCCCTCAATCTTTATCTTTGTATGTTTATGCTTTTACTTTATTATAATACAATCTGTCTTTTGCTTAGCATTATTTCATTTATATTCTTCCTCAAGTTTACACAAGCTACATCTGTCATTTTACTATGACATTCACACTTAATAAATTCATTATAATGGACTGACCCACTGGTTAAAAAACTTCATATTTAAACGTAAAGACATTAAAAAACAATTCACTGAATTTCCTATTCAAACAAAGTCACTATCTTGGTCAGATACATGGCCTCTATGATTCTAGATGTGAAGGAGATATTTTCTTCAGCAAGTTCATCTATTCAGCAGTAACATAATAAAGAAGAAAATTAAATGTAAGTTTCTTTGCAGCTGTAAAGAAAGTTTTAGAGACTAACTGAAAAATAAAAAAAGACAATTTCTTCTAAGCAGTAAAAATGTGAGTTTTTAGTTTTCTCATTTTATAAGAAAGAAATGGTTTTAACTACCTAGACTAATGAAGTGGTAGGGTAAACAATGACTTGTTTGGATTTTCAGATTGCTAAACCCTTAATGTATTTCATTACTCTAACATATAAACATATAAACCGAGAGAACCATAATATAAACTGATTACTAAACAAGACAGTAAGATAATGAGGACATGCATAAAAACTCAGCCCTTGGAAACTGGTCTCCTTGATATAGCTCAGTTATCATGGAGATGATTTTGTTCCTTGAAGTTAGTAGCTAAATTCCAATTATTTTCCAAAGATTTAATTCTAGGTTGAGAAATATTTTCCTATCCAAAGCCATAAAGCCACAGAGGGAACAAAGGTTTCACATAAAACAAGAAATTATTTAGAATTAGAGCAATAGTTTTAGGAACTTGCAGGACTGTAAGGAAATTACTTAACACTTACTAACTGAAAAAATTATACTGACCGATTCATTTTTTCACCCCAGTGGGGTTGAGCCCAGACATTCATGCATGCTAGGCAAGTGGTCTACCACTGAGCTGCATCCCAAACCCTTAATTTTTTTAAATTTAATATTTTCTCTTCTATTTAGAGACAGAGACTCGCTAAGTTGTGCAGGCCTGCAGCCGTAGCCCTGTGGCATCCGATCCTGTCATATCTCGGAAGCTAAGCAGGGTCGGGCCTGGTTAGTACTTGGATGGGAGACCGCCAGGGAACACCAGATACTGTAGGCTTGGGAGAAGGACCTGGCAACTCACTCCCAAAAATCAAGCTGCCATTGAAAACCCTATGAACAGCAGAGAAGCACTGACAATAGTGTTTCCCCTGTTGTACAGAGGGTTGCTATGAGTCGGATACCGACTCAACGGCACCTAACAACAACAACAAAGTTGTGCAGGCTGACTCTGGCTTTGAATTTGTAATCCTCCTGCTTCAGCCTCCCAAATTACTGGGATTACAAACATGGGCCACAGTACCTGGAAATTCATTTTTAAAAATGAAATAGCATAATATTTTATTCAATAAGTATAAGAAACACTAAAACATGTACTTCAGTTTTACATTATGATCAACGAAGAAGGAACTAAGAACAAGGGTAGAGGGCAGAAAGAGTGCTTAATGAAACTGAGAGAGGAAGGAAGAAAAATGCACAGAAGTTTTTCTGCCAAACTGAAGCAAAGAAGGTGGGCAAGAGGAAGACATAGAAAGGAATTCAGGAAGGAAGAAGAGTAAGGGAACCTGAGAAAAGCAAGAGATGCATAAAGAAACAAAGAGGAGAAAGAATTACGAGTTAAAAAAGTAAGGACTTTTGTTCTATTTATTTTTGTATCCCATTATTAGCATTAAGCTTGGCACACAGTAAATATTCAATAAATATTTATCAAGTAAAAATTAAGGAGATAAAGAGTTGAGAGTACAGCCTTTATAAGAAAATCTTATCTTTATAAAAAAATCTTATCTTTTGGTTGATAGTTTCTGTGTAATCAACTTAATTTCATTTCTTCTGTGAATTTATCCAAATTAGCCCATTTGAATTATGGGTTCTTGATATAAAAAATGAATTGCTTGAACCAGATGATCTTTAGGGTTCCCTTCCTTATTCTCTGCAGTTATGGTGATGAGAAGGAAAAAAATTCATGTTAAAAGAAACTGCAGCTTCAGGAACAGAGTGCAGGGGACTGCCTGGGTAAATTTTTAAAAATCTCACAATGGCAATTAAAGGAAGAAACACCAAGAAAATAAGGCAGGTTAATATTATTTGGAAATTGTTACCCAAAAACATAGAAGAAATGAATGTTTCAGAGTCACATCAGGCTTGAACCAATGAATATCCATTGTCTGTAATTCATTTACACATCCCAAAGTATGTCTGCCTGCAGCCGTAGCCCTGTGGCAGCCTATCCCATCAGATCTCAGAAGCTAAGCAGGGTTGGGCCTGGTTAGTACCTGGATGGGAGACCGCCTGGGAACACCAGAAGCTGTAGGCTTGGGAGAAGGACCTGGTGACCCCCTCCCAAAAATCAATCTGCCATTGAAAACCCTATGAATAGCAGAGAAGCACTGACAATAGTGTTTCACCTGTTGTACAGAGGGTCGCTATGAGTCAGATACCGACTCGACAGCACCTAACAACAACAACAACAACAACAAAGTATGTCTGTCCCATGTATCATCATAATTTGGCTTATTTCAGAATCAGAAGACTAGGAAACAGGAGTGCTTCCTGCAGGTCAGGGTTTTGACTACTGGCAAAGTATCAGGCAAGCTTACAGCGCAGTTGTCTGAACCACACCCAGTCTGTAGTTAAATATAGAATTTAGTTTCTGGAACTTATTGGTCTTCTTAACCTTCATGGTCTAAGTACTCACTGAAAAAATTAAAAGTAAAAAGGAGAAAGGAAAGAGACTGAAACCAAAATCCAAGTACTAATAAACTGTCCTGGGAAGAACTCCAAAATGCAGTGAAGATCAAGAGAATTAAATTACAGAAACCTTAAGCAACATTCTAGAAATACGCTTTATAAGCTGATTTGTCTCTTCATGCTATTTCTCCTAGGATATATAAGACATTTGTATAAAATGCATTTGTATATTAGACACATGTCTCTAATTCAGGTTAATGGCAGAAATGCCAAGTTTAGAGCTATGATTTAATTTGAGTTTCTTATAGTATTGTGGCTGTGATGCTATTTTAATTCAGGAAGGCACATTTATTCTAAGAACCTATTTTTAGAAGCTCAAATTCTGGAGGAAGGGATATTCACTCTCAAGCTACTTTTTAGTGCTAATTATTTACCTGTTGGAGAGAGTATTTTGGATTAACTTTTAAAAACTGTTTTGAAGATTATAAAGGTTAAAACAATAAAACTAAAACATATTCCTTATAATTCCAGGGGTCTGGGTCTATTAATAATTTTGTTTTATATTGCTCACAGAAGATAAACATGAAAAGAATCTAAGAACAAAAAATATATAGGT
Organism: Pedetes capensis; assembly: GCA_007922755.1. Classification (NCBI taxonomy): domain Eukaryota; kingdom Metazoa; phylum Chordata; class Mammalia; order Rodentia; family Pedetidae; genus Pedetes; species Pedetes capensis. The sequence goes on from VMDO01006427.1 coordinate 80,964, forward strand.
ATACTGTAACATGTATTAGTTACATGCAATAAAACATGCAATAGTTTTGATTACAAACATACAGAAGTATTCATTTGCCTTTATTTGCATCTTCCTGGACACACCCAAATACACGGTGATCAGTCACTTTCATTAAAGATAACAGCAATAAGAGTAACCTTCTGACACAAATCTGACTGCAAAGCTGGTCATTTTAAACACTATATGTCATTGTTTCTGAAAACCTGTTACTGCTAGGTCTTCTCACATTTATTCCTGTATCTCGTCAAAGCTTTTTTCCAAGTTGCTGCTTCCTTTCCATCTTGCTTGATTGGGTTGAACAATGTATAAGGAGATTTAGGTTTCTTTTATCTTCTTTCCTTGAGAATAGGCGTAGGGGCAATGGCCAGGTCCCACTATTCTGTGTTGCAGTCACAGACTCTAACACTCCAGAGATACATCTGTTTCCAAAGCTAAAGGAATACTCAGCCCAAATCAGTGCAAGATGAATAAGGAAAGAATGCACTAGCAGCCTTGATCGTAGGCCACAAGGCCTCCAGAACGTCTGACATAGCTCTCTCCTCATGTCTAGTTAACTCATCATCTTTTACCCCTTCTACCCTTTACCATTCTGTTCTCTCTCCCAAGCACTTTGCCTCATAGCCAGGAGGCAGATGGTGAATGAATGAAGAGACAGGTTTGTGAAGTAAAAGGCACATTTGAGTCTTATAGTATTTGCAGCTATATATATTTCAGATGTATGATACAGATGACCTTTTCCCTCCTGCAAATACGGAAACTACTTGAGGTCAGCCTAGTTTAATGCTAATACACACTGAATGGTTCATAAATAAATGCTCAAATGAATAAATGTTAGTCAATAATTTCATTCTCTCTTACCCACTAAAATCTTGTCAGGTCTTCTTTAAAAACTAACCTTTTAAAAACTAACAAAACCTTTTAAATATGAAAAATTTCCAACTTATGTAAGTATAATAAACTACGATTCCCCATACTCCTATTATCCAGCATCAGCAATTATCAATCATTTTGTCATTCTTGTTTCATCTTCTCTCTAGTAAATCCTCAGATGCTCTTTTCTCCCCCCCGGTACTGGGCGGTTGCCTGCAGCCGTAGCCCTGTGGCATCCGATCCCGTCAGATCTCGGAAGCTAAGCAGGGTCGGGCCTGGTTAGTACCTGGATGGGAGACCGATTGGGAACACCAGGTGCTGCAGGCTTGGGAGAAGGACCCGGCAACTCCCTCCCAAAAATCAATCTGCCATTGAAAACCCTATGAACAGCAGATGCTGCAGGCTTGGGAGAAGGACCCGGCAACCCCCTCCCAAAAATCAATCTGCCATTGAAATCCCTATGAACAGCAGAGAAGCACTGACAATAGTGTTTCCCCTATTGTACAGAGGGTCACTATGAGTTGGATACCGACTTGACGGCACCTAACAACAACAACAACAACAAGCTATTAGTATATTCATAAAGGTGTGCATCACCACAATTTCAGAAAATTTCTTCACCCCAGAAAAAAGCCACACACATCTGAGTTGTCCCCCACCCCCCATTATCTACCCTTCCCAGTCTTGCCAAATCTACAGATTTGCTTATTCTGGACATTTCTTTTAATGGAATCATGCAGTATTGTCCTTTATGATAATGTTTCTGGAATATTTTAAAAGATAAATATGTGGAATGGATAATGCAGTAAGATCAGTGAAGAGGAAAAAGCAGCACACACACACACACACACACACACACACACACACACACACACAGTGAGTATCTGCTATAATCCGAGCACCAAGTTATGGGTGAAGGAAAATAGATGTCATTGAGGTGCTCTGGGTATAGAAGGAGACAGAAAAAGAGAGTTATGTGTGCATGTGTGTATATATGCTAGTAAGTAGGCAGTTTGTGGACATTCTCCTTTGAGTGCTTTCCTTTTCTCAAACAGGGAGCAAAGTAATGAGAGAATGAAGAGTTTGGAGAGAGAAGGGGAGAGGGAGAGGGAGAAGGAGAGAAGGAGGAGAGAGAGTGGGGGAGAGGGAGAATGGGGTGAGGGGGAGAAAGGAAGAGAAGGAGAGAGAGAGAGAACAAAGTGTGAAATAACCATTTAAGAGAGAGGGAAAGAATGGTGCAGGAAGACATAATATGATTGCCTGGCAGAATTAAAGATCTACTTGAGGTTCATGGTCATGAATTTAAAATGAGATAAGTCAGCAGGGTTTTAAGTTTTTCTTAAGCCACATTTAGCAGCAAAAATGCAGAAACTGTATAAGAGGAGAGATTTAACCAGTGTTCATTCACACTTTTAGCTTTAATTGTACCTAATTTATTGATGACTCCCAAAACTCCATTTCTAGCGTGACTAAAATCTCCTATCACCAAAATCTTGAGGTAACTTCATAGCCAAAGCTCTACTGCAAGGAACCTAAATGGAAAAAGGACACTGGTTCAACACTGGCTTTGAGGAAGACATTCTACTATATGCTTTACACATTTTATCTCAAATAATTCTCACAACTCTTCTTGTAAATAACAATCTCTACTTTATACAAAATCTGAAATCCATAAAAGATTAACATAAAATGGCTGGTACTAAACCTTTAGTCTGCCTAACTCTGAACTCCATACTACGACGATGACTACTACTTCTTCTTCTTCTTCTTCTTCTTCTTCTTCTTCTTCTTCTTCTTATTATTATTATTATTATTATTATTATTATTATTATTATTTGAGACAAGGTCTCACTATGTAGCCCAGGCTAGCCTTAAACTCATGATCCTCCTACTTCAGCCTCCTGAATGCTGGGATTACAGTTTCAGGCAGGTGCCACCATGCTTGTCTCCATTCTCTTTTTGCTTTATCATTATGCTTATTTCTTCTTTTTATAAATACAGCAGTTGGAGTCTAGAGATGTTGAAGGATTTGCTCAAGGTCAAGCTGTTTTCAAATCCTACAGATACTGTCTCCCAGATGAATGCTCTCTATCATTATGTTAAACTCTTATTCTCTCTGCTCTGCCATTCCTGTGTTCCATCTACAGCTAGCTAGTTTTTCTTCAAACTCTTTTCTGACGTGTACCATTTTCTATCTATGTCTTATCTTTTTGCTTTTTGCTATAGTTTAGGCCCTCATTAGTCACAGGTTACTCTCACAGCCTCCTAACCTGGCCTCCATTTATCTCTTCCTCTAATACCATTTGGATATGGGCAACTCACTTCCTTTCCCTTAGAGTTTCTTGTATAAAATATCTACAGTGGAGAACATTAGATAAGATCAATTTTATATGATTATCAATAAGATCAGTAATTATATACAAACTAAAATCCTATTCAAACATAAGCTATTATTGCCTTAAGATTTATGAAGGCAAATACTACAAGTAACATACTTTACATTTATTTCTCTTTGGTTCTATGCATATAGCATATGTTCAAATACCATCTAGCTGGCTTTTTTGGAGGAATTAACAAGCTGACCCTAAAATTCATGAAGAAATCCAAATATACCTAAATCCCATAATACCTAAAAAAAACTTAAGAAAGTAAAATTTCAAACTGTACTACAGTGCACAGTAATCACATGAACACGGTACGTCATAAGGACAAACAGATCAGTGAAAGAACTGACAGTCCAGAAATATACTTTCACGTTTATACTACAATGATTTTTTGAGACAACTGGATATTGACATACAAAAGGAATGTTGTTGGATCTCTACCCTTACATCATTTGTAAACATTAGCTCAAAACAGACCAAAGACCTAAATATGAGAGCTAAAAGCGTAAAATTCTTAGAAGAAAATAGGATTAAATCTTAATGACCTTGGTTTAGGCAAAGCCTTCTTAGATATGACACTAAAAACATAAGTAACTAAAGTATTACTTCATCAAAATTAAAAACTTGTATGTTCCAGAGAAAAAACAACCCACGGAACTAGAAAAAAAAATGCAAATCATATTATCTGGTAAGGGATTTGCACCAAGAATATAAAAAAAAAACCCACGGAACTAGAAAAAAAAATTGCAAATCATATTATCTGATAAGGGATTTGCACCAAGAATATAAAAAAAACATTACCAATCAATTTAAAAATAAAAAACAATCCAATCTTAAAAACAGGAAGAGGATCTGAATAGGTATTTATACATTATAACTTCTTTAGGACTTCTAAAGAAGTTATAATGTATAAATGGCCTACTTAATCACATGGAACACAGCTCAACATCATTCCTGAGGGAAACACAAAACTGTAATGATATCACTTCACTCCTACTAAGATAGTTATAACCCAAAGAAAAGATAATAACAACTGTTGTTGGGAAACTGTGAGCCCCACATAAAGGTGAGTGGAATGTAAAATAGTGTAACTTCTTTAGAAAACAGTTTGGCAGTTCCTTAAAAGGTTAAACATAAAGAATGACATAGCAATTCTAGTAGTACACAAATTTTGAGTGGCAGCATTATTCATAATAACCAAAAAAGCAGAAACCCCAAATGCTCATCAGTTGATGAACAAGAAAATAAAATGTGGTGTATCCATACAACAGAATATTATTTGGCAATAAAATGGAATGCAATACCAACATATAGTACAACATGAATGGTCCTTGAAAATATTACACTGAGTGAAAGAAGGAAAAAAAAAAACCCACTATCAATTATATGATTCATTCATAAACATTGTAATGGCCAAAATCGGCAAATCTATATGGAAAGATTAATGGTTACATGGGGCTGAGAAGGAATAGAAGAAACAAGAAGTGATTTCTACTCGGTCCAAAGGTTTTTAGGGATAATAAAAATATCTTTAAAGTGATTGTGATGACACATGCATGTTGCTGTTGTTGTTGTCAGGTGCCACTGAGTTGGGTCTGACTCATAGCATAATTGTGAATATACTAAAAAGCACTGAAATGTACACTTTAAATAGCAAAACTATCTCAAACCGTTTTAAAGAATAAATTTGAGATAAACTATTTTTATGAGTACACACAAAAAAGATTAATTTTTAAAATTTCTTTTGAATATCTGAAAATCTGGTAACTAGTAACATTAATATGACTTCTGTTTTATGTACATCCACATCTATACTGGGCTGGGATTTAGCTCAGCTGGTAGAGCACTGCTCTGCAGTCTCTGAGGTCCCAGGTTCGATTCCCAGCACCACAAAAAAAAAGGGAGAAGGATGTGGTGATCCACTCCCAAGGCAATCCCCAAAATAATCAGCCACTGAGAACCCTATGAGGGTCACTATGAGTCGGACATGACTTGACGGCACCTAACAACAACAACAACATCTATACCTAGCTAGCTACATAAATAAAAATAGTACCTGAATAACAATATTTATATTACCCAAATTAGTAAAAACATTGTAATATTTTGTGGTAGTTCTTTTTACTTTCAAGTTATATCTCATTTGGGAAATACTGTGAAATTATTGTGTTGTAAAGTTATTTGATATAAAACCTATTTAAATCACTATGTGAATGCCCAGGGTTTTTGCATCATTTTAGTTATTTTTAAAGAATCACCTTTCCCCCATGTCAATTTAATTTTCTTTTATAATTATATAAAACATTTACATGGTTACAATGTCAAAACAAGGTATTTTGTCTAGCTTCTACCTCCATCTCTTCCCGTCTGTTTTTTTCTTATTCTTCTATTGGTAATTGTTTTATTTTAGATTGTATTCTTCTTTTATTTATTCATTCATACACTCATTCATTCATTCCTGCAGTACTAGGGGGCTGAACCCAGGGCCTCACACATACTTTGTAAGTGCTCTAGCACTGAGCTGCCCTTTTTAAATTTTTTACCTTGAGAAAGGGCCTCACTAAGATATACAGGCTGCCTCTGGCCTTGAACTTGTGATCCCCCTGCCTCTGCCTTCCAAGTTAATGGGATTCTAGGCATGTGTCAATGTGCCCACTGTATTCCTCCAGTTTAAAACAAGTATAAGCAGATATAGAAATGACAGACAACATAGTTGACTTTGCCTTTTTTCAACTTAACATTATATCCTAAAGAATGCTATATAAGAGATATTCTTCATTCCCCCTCTATTTTTTTTTGAATTTGCATAACACTCTATTTGTGAGCCTCAAGATATAAAGAATGCATGTACTATAATTTATTTGTCCAGTCCATTACCAACAGACATGTAGGCTGTCTTCAGTATTTTGATGTTATTACAAATGGTGTTGTTATTGTTTCATATTTTAATCAGTGTATCTTTGAAATAATTTTCTGTAAGTAGGAATGATGAGTTAAAGAGAAAATCCATAGGTAATCTTCCTTGATATTGCCAATTTCTCTTTCAACAGAGACTGTTCCATTTTGCATTTCTACAGCCAGTGTATGAGAGTACCATTGCTCTATAGCTCAATCAATAGAAAATGTGGCCAAACTTTTGAATTTTTGCCAATGTGATGGTGAGCAATAGTATTTCACATAGCTTTCCTTTCCTTCTCTTCTCTTCTCTTCTTTCCTCTCCTCTCCTCCTCTCCCTCTCTCTCTCTCACCCACACCCACACACCCCCCACACCCACACTCACACACACACTTTCCTTCCTCCCTTCTTCTTTCTCTTCCCCTCCTTTTTCTCCTTTTTGCAGTACTAGGGGTTTAAATGCATGGCCTCACACATGCTAAGCAAGTTCTCTAGTACTGAGCTACATTCCAGCCCCTTTTTTCATTGTTTTATTTTGAGCCAGAGTCTCACTAAATTGTGCAGGCTACGTCAGGTCTCAAACTCAGGATCCTCTTGCCTCCACCTCCTGAGTCGCTGGAATTCCAAGAATGTGCCCTGACACCTGGTAGTTTTCTCTCTTTTAAGAGTTCTTTATATATTGTTGTTGTTAGGTGCTGTTAAGCTGGGTCCAACTCACAGTGACCCTATGTACAAAAGAATGAAATATTCGACATTGTGCCATGCCTGGCACTACGTCAGTACCTCTCTGCTATTCATAGGGTCTTCAATGGCAGATTGTTTTGGGATTGTATTAGGAGTGGGCTGCTGGGTCTTTCTCCTATTTTTGCGGTGCTAGGGATTGAACCCAGGCTCTGAGAGTGCAGAGCAGCACTCTACCAACTGAGCTCAACTCTAGCCCTCTTTATATATTAGGGATGATAAAGCTGCAAATGTCCCCCACCATTTGTATTTTTCTTTTGCTCAATATTTAACCCCAAAGTGTTTCTTTTAATTTATGTAGTCATATTTATCAATCCTTTCATTTATTACTTTTGGATTTTGAGTCACAAGAACATTTTCCCATTTCCAGGACATGAAGGAATCACCAATGTCTTTTCCTATTATGTAACTGAGTTCATTTTTTTGATTCATCTGAAATAAATCTTGGTGTATGGAATATGTATATGTATATTTTATCTTATACCAACATATCTAAGGGGCTGGGGCTTAGCTCAGTTGGTAGAGTGCCACTCTGTGGTCTCTGAGGACCCAGGTTTGATTCCCAGCACCACAAAAATGGGAGAAGGATGTGGCAGTCCACTCCCTAAGTTGTTGGGGACATTTAAAATCATATCCCACAACTAGGGTCCCTCATGACAGCCTGAGGGGCTGACCCCTAGTTGACCCCAGGGCTCATCTCACTCACTCACACTAGCCCCTCCCATCGAGTAAGCAAAGATGGCGCCTGGCCAGTCTGCCCTGCCCTAACCACCCTAATTTTGATTGGCTCCCCTCAGCATTTTCGGGTAATAACTGTCCCCACCTGGCAGGTATGTCAGTTTACCTGCTGTACCTGTCAGGTGTGTGTCCTGATTGGCTGAATCCCAACATGTGACCCCTCCGGGACCCTATAAAAGTAGGGCTCCTGGACCCCCTTCACCCCCCACCTTCTGACCCGTCCTTCAACTGTCACCTGATCCCCATCACCTGCACCAGCATTCCCTACTCCAGTAAGATCTGCTAGCAAGCCGGCTAGCAAGACCAGGGGCCCCGAAAAGCCACAAGATTCAAGCAAGCCACGAAGAGCCTCCCAATTCCTCCCATCCTTGGGAAGGAGGGAGGTAGAGAAGGCGAACCACGAGAGGCAAGATCAACTGACCTCCACAGAACACCAGCAGCTGTGGCTGTGCCTTTAAGGCTGAGCTGTACCAGCACTCAGCCTGCAGCATGGAATGCTGCAGGCTTAGAGCCAGCACTTAGAGAGCACTTAGAGCTCTGTGCTCTAAAGGGTTGCTTGCTCCTTGCGGCCCTTCTGGGGAGCACCCAATAAACCTTACCCCTTTTGCTTCACCCACTGAAGGTCTCCCGAAGTCCTTCATTTGTGCCTCTGATTAGCTGGTTATGTTGTAGGCTAGCTCTAATCTTAGCCAGGCTAGAGCTAAGAAAGTCTCTGAGTCAGACATGACTTGACAACACCTAACAATAATAACATATTTAAAATCAGGTTCACTTTGTTGGTATTAGAGTCTCTGTATATATATATTTATCTACTCATTCAGTCTAGGTAAAAACGTGTTACTCTAAGGCTAGTAAATTTTATGTTCCATTTTAGAAAATAAAAAGTTTCATTTTTACAGAATAGAAACCATACTGTGACCTCTGGCATTACTATATTAAGTGCTTTGAAAGGCTTTCTATGTTTTTACAACTATTGGAATGACAGGTGCTACAGGCTATGAAAAAGGACCTAGCAGCCCACTTCTGAAATAAATAGCCATCAAAAACCCTATAAAACTGGGAGCGGTGGCGCACGCCTGTAATCCCAGCGGCTCGGGAGGCAGAGGCGGGAGGATCGCAAGTTCCAGATCAGAGGCAGTCTGCGTAACTTAGTGAGACCCTATCTCAAAAAGTGGGGGGAGAAAAAGGGCTGAGGGCGAAGCTCAGTGGTACAGCACTTGCAAAGCATGCAGGCATGAGGCCCTGGGTTCAACCCCTCAGTACCACAAAAATAAATAAATAAATAAATAAAATAAAATAAAATTTCTATACTTTCTTAAATTACTGGTACTGTTAAATTATAAGTAAAATAAACTGACAGATGTTAACTCCAGCTTTCCTCAGTTTGCTGTATTGTGAGGGCTTACATGTTGCTACGATGCTAAAAGTTATGCCACTGGTATTATAGATAGCAGCAAGGTCACTCATGATAGACAGGTTTCAGCTGAGCCTCCAAACTAAGAAGAATTAGGGAGAACAACATGGCTAATACACTCCTGAAACAATTAATCATTGAAAACCCTATAAATAGCAGAGAAACACAATCAGATATAATGCCGGAAAATGAGCCCCCCAGGTTGGAGGGTACTGAAAACACAACAGGAGAAGAGTTGTCTCCTTAGAGTCTACTTAAATGACAGGAATAGAGTAAAGCCCCAGTGACCTCCATTTGCTGATATGGCACAACTCAAAATGAGAAGAAACAACTGTAAACATCCATTAATAACCAGAACATGGAATGTAGGTAGTATGAATTTAGGAAAATTAGAAACTGTCAAAAGGGAAATGAAGCACATAAACATTGACATTCTAGACATCAGTAAGGTAAATGGACCGTGAGCCATTTTGAATCAGATAATCATATGGTTTACCATGCCAGGAATGACAGATTAAAGAGAAATGGGGTTGCATTCTTCATCAAAAAAGATATTTCAAGATCTGTCCTGAAGTACAAGGCTGTCAGTGATAGAATATCTATACACCTACAAGGAAGGCAAGTTAATATGACTATTATTCAAATATATGCACCCACCACTAAGGCCACAACATAGGGAAGATTTTTTCCCCCCCCCAGGCCTGGGGGTTGAACCCAGGGCCGCACGCTTGCATGCTCTGCAAGTGCTGGACCACTGAGCTGCACCCTCAGCCCATTTTTTTACTTTTTGAGACAGGGTCTTGCTAAATTACGCAGACTGCCTCTGGTCTCGAACTTGTGATCCTCCTGTCTCCACCTCCCAAGCTGCTGGGATTACAGGCGTGTGCCACCGCGCCCGGCTCAAGATAGGGAAGATTTTTTATAAGTATCTACAACCTGAAATTGATCAAGCATGCAATCAGGAAGAACTGATAATTACTGGTGACTGGAATGCAAAAGTTGAAAACAAAGAAGGCTCAGGAGTTGGAAAATATGGCCATGGTGACAGAAATGATACCGGACATCACATGATAGAACATGTCAGACCAATGACCTTTCCATTGCAAATGCATTTTTCACCAACATAAACGGCAACATATGGAATTCACCAGATGGAACATATAGGAACCAAATTGACTATATTTGTGTAAAGAGATGATGGAGAAACTCAATATCAAAATTCAGAACAAGACCAGGTGCTGATTGTGGATCAGACCATCAACTGCTCATATGCAGGTTCAAACTGAAACTGAAAAAAATTACAACAAGTGTATGATACCAAAGGTATAATCTTGAGTATATTCTACCTGAGTTCAGAGAGTATTATTGCAAGAACAGGTTTGATGCATTAGACTCTAATGAAAGAAGATCAGACGAGTTGTGGTACGACATCAAAGATATCATTCATGAAGAAAGCAAAAGTTTATTTAAAAGACAGGAAAAAAAGAAAAGACCAAATTATATGTCACAAGAGACTCTAAAACTTGCCCTTGAAAGATGAGTAGCTAAAGTAAAAGGAAGAGATGAGGAAGTTAAGGAACTAAACAGATTTCAAAGGGCAGTTGAAGATAAAATCAAATATGATGACACATGCAAAGAGCTGGAGATAGAAAACCAAAAGGGAAGAACACACTCTTGTTTTTCTCAAGCTTAAGGAACTAGAGAGAAAATCTAAACCTCAAGTAGCAATAGTGAAGGATTCGACAGGGAAAATATTAAATGACGCAGGAAACATCAAAAGATGATGAAAGGAACACAGAGAGTCATTACCAAAAAGAACTGGTGGATGACCATTTCAAGAGGTTGCATATGATCAGGAACCAATGGTACCTGAAGGACAAAGTGGAAGCTCCCTTGAAGGAATTGGCAAAACACAAGGCTCTAGGAATTGATGGAATACCAAGAGAGATGTTCCAACAAACAGATGCTGCACTGGAGGTGCTAATTTGTTTATGCCAAGAGATTTGGAAAATAGCCACCTGGAAAACTGACTAGAAGAAATTCATATTTGTTCCTATTCCCAAGAAAGAGGATCCAACCGAATGTGGATATTACCAAGCAGTATCATTTATATCACACACAAGTAAAATTTTGCTAAAGATCATTCAAAAGCGACTGCAGCAGTATATAGACAAGGAACTGCCAGAAAATCAAGTTGGATTCAGAAGAGGGCATGGAATGAGGGACATCATTGCTGACATCACGTGAATATTGGCTGAAAGCAAGAGAATACCAGAAAGATGTCTATGTTTTATTGACTATGCAAAGGCATTTGACTGTGTGGATCATAATAAATTATGGATAACACTGCAAAGAATGGGAATACCAGAACACTTAATTGTACTAATGAGGAATCTGTACGTGGACCAGGAGGCAGCTGTTCAAACAGAACAAGGAAACACTGCCTGTTTTAAAGTCAAGAAAGGTATGCATCAAGACTGTATCCCTCCTTTACACCTCTTCAATTTCTATGCTGAGCAAATAATGTAAGAAGCTGGACTTTATGAAGATTGGAGGAAGACTCATTAACAGCCTGTGTTATGCAGATGACACAACTCTGCTGAAAGAGGATGAAACATTTACTGATGAAGATCAAAGAACAGTCTTTTTATGGATTACACCTCAACATAAACAAAACAAAAATCTGTACAACTGTGTCAGTACACAACTTCATGATAAATGGAAAAAAGATTGAGGTTGTCCAAGGTTTTTCTTTACTTGGTTCTACAATCAACACTCACAGAAATAGCAGTCAAGAAATCAAAAGATGCTTTGGATTGGGAAAAGCTGTTGCAAAAGACCTCTTTAAAGTGCTGAAAAGTAATGATGTCACATTGAAGATGAAAGTGTGCCTAAATCATGTCATGGTATTTTCAGTTGAATCATATGGTTGTGAAAGCTGGGCATTGAACAAGGGAGACAGGAGAATTGATGCTTTAGAATTATGGTGTTGGAGACAAATACTGAATATATTATGGACTGCCAAAAGAACCAACAGATTTGTCCTAGAAGAAGTGCAAGCAGAGTGCTCTTTAGAAGCAAGGATGGCTAGACTGCATCTGATGTATTTTGGACATTTGTCTGGAGGGACCCATCCCTGGAGAAGGACACCATGTTTGGGAGAGTGGCAGGTCAACAAAAAAAATGAAGACCCTCAACTAGATGGATTGACACAGTGCCTGCAACAATGGGCTTAAACAAAAAAGACAGCATGCCTGGCACAGAATCAGGGAGTGTTTTGTTCTAAGTAAGTCACTATGAGTCTGACCGAACTTGATGGCACCTAACAACAATAAACTCCAGCTTTATGAATTCCTAATGTGAAAGGATCTTATTTCAATAATAAACCATTTATAATACTCCAAAATACCTGTAAAGTTAGAATCTGGATCCCAGATTATCTTGTGGGAAATGAAAACTGTCCCAATCTATCCAAAGTTTATCTTTTTTCCTATGTTTGGGGAATTTCTCATAGGAAAAGGAGACATGTACCTTTCCATGACAGCCAGACACTCCTTTCTCCATGTAAAACGACTCCCTCGTCGGAGTCGGAAGGTCCCAGGTGTGGCAGAGACTGGGGGAGGTGTCTGTCTCCATTCAGGGTCCTCTATTGGAATGGGGGCTGGTCTCATACTTAAAGTAGCCCCTGAAATAAACAAGACATTTTAAGCAAATATCTTGCAATTGTTAAAGCCAATATGACAAAAATACATGAAAACAAGAACAATGAACTCTGAGTATAATAAACTTTTGCTCTTCCATTGAAACTCAAAGGTCAATATATATAATATTTGCATTTTTAAAAATTTGACCAAAATAAAAATCTGAAGAGGTGAAAAAAATCTTTCTTAAAAAAAAATCCATCACTAAGTATTTTAAAATTTCACTTTTTCTCCACTCGGTCCTTTGTTTATTATCTTCTTCTATGGCATTTTTCAAAATAGCGCAAATCTACCTCCTGATGAGAACAGAGAAGTATGCCCTTTGGCTTATTGACAACCTAATCAGTGTACCCTCCTCTGAAAAACCTCTTGTTGAAATTCCTACTTAAGAGTTGTAACCTTTTTGATCAAAATACTCTTGATTTTTAGAACCAGGGCTTCAAATCCTTCAAATATTGGGCTCAGATTTACATCATATGTGTGGATAGTAGGGCTTCAAATTGAGTCGGAACCCTGAATCCCTTCCAGTTCAAGCATTTAAAAAAAATGTTCCAGAACCCAAACCCAATGAAGAACTGGGGTGGAATTCAGCTTTTAATGTTTTTGTTGTTGCTGTGTTTTTATTTATCATTAGCTATTTAAAAACTGAAAAAAGTTTCTTACTCTATTAACATAGGATTAAAATTTTAATCCCAGAAGCCGGGTGCCGTGGCACATGCCTGTAATCCCAGTGACTCGGGAAGCACAGACAGGAGGATCGCAAGTTGGAAACCAGAGGCAATCTGCATAATTTAGCGAGACCCTGTCTCAAAAAGTGAAAAAAATGGCTGGGCGTGCAGTTCAGTGGTCCAGTACTTGCAAAGCATGCAAGCCCAAGGCCCTGGGTTCAACCCCCAGTACTGCAATAAATAAATAAATAAATAAATAAATAAATAAATAAAACCCAAACAAAACCCAACCCCTCTAAATTTTAACATGGAACCTGCCTCCTAGCCTGAAACCAATTTTTTTGTGGGTTTGAAGCCTTGTTCAGAATCTTTCATTATCATTTAAAGGACTTAAGAGCCCCTAGTGAACCTATTCAGGTAAGAGATAAATTTAAAATAGCCCTAATTGTTGTAATTTTTGGTTTTTGTTGTTTGAGACAGAGTCTTGATATCTAGCCCAGGCTAAACCTGGAACTCACTACTGAGTCCAGGCTGGCCTTAAACTCAGGATTTTCCTGTCTTAGGCTCCTGCGTGCTATGAATACAGGCATGTATCACCCCATGCCCAATTAAGGTAAACTCTTTTTAAAAGAAAGTTTAGCTAGGTATGGTGAAGATGCAGATGAAACCAAGCACTAGGAAGGCTAAAGAGGAGAATTCAGAGTTCCATATCAGCCTGAGCTACATAGTGTGATCCTATATTAAAAAAAGAAAAAAAGAAAAAAAGAAAAACAAAAATATTCTAGCACAGCAGCAATGAAAACATAACAATATTTGATATGTTTCTAGTCTATTAAAACTAAATAAGGTCTCTGTAGGTCTACTATCTATTGATATTATGCTATATTCTATTACCTCTTGAGTATAACAAACGTTAAATGAAAAAATCTGTAATTCAGATATTTTACTAATTCAGATTAGCCCTTTCTCAAATAGGCTGAAGTGGTGATGAAGCAACTATCCATTAATTCACCAATTATTTGCACAAGGCTCAAAGCTAGAAAACAAGGAAAGCTACATTGCCTCTGACCTCCATGGATTTATTTTATAAAATTTGAACAGAAGTTGATATGCTTCCATAGAGGTCCCTAGCTTCCTTTTTCTTTTTTGATTCCTTACATTGTTGAATTCATCTTTGCTTAATTACGATCGTATCAATCCTCTGATCAAAAACCTTCAAAAAATTCCCTCTGCCTATCTATGGTTTAACCCAAACTTTTAATATAGCCCTAGAAAGTTAGATAAGTTAGAACCTGTAGGGGTTTGTATATATTGTTGTCAGGTATCATAAAGTTGGGTCTGACTCATAGTGACTCTCATAGGGTTTTCAAAGGCTGATTGTTTGGGGATTGCATTGGGAGTGGGCTGCTAGGTCCTTCTTCCATTTTAGTAGTGCTGGAGATCAATCTTAGGGGCTCAGAAAGCACAGAGTGGCACTCTACCAACTGAACTAAACCCCAGCCCCATACCCTATCACATCATCCAAGTAATACCATGAATAATACCTGTAATATCAAGTAATATCATGTCCATTCAGCCCCAGCCATTCCTAACACTCTACCCGGTGCCAGATAACTGAGGAGAAAAGCCATCTTGGATACTCCAACCACAACAGACTTAGAGAACTTCAGAACCCAGCTGACAGAAACACCTCATGGTCCCAACACAGCCATCTGGTAGCCAGCCTCCAAGGGCCCTACGTATCCTGCCTCTTGGTTTCAAAGCCTTTGTGTAGTGCCTTCCCATACTGTACCATAATTAGCCTGTGTGACCATTAACAAGTGCTAGTGATGGTTTGTCACCTCCAGGATTACATTTCAGAAGACACTACAACATCTGTCTTAGCTGCTTTCTCTCTTAGACCACTTGCTCCAGGCAGATCTAGCTGCCAAGTGTGAAAACACTGAGGCAATGAATGGTGAAGGCTGTGAGTAACTGTCGTCAGGACCTCATAGGCAGTAAGGAACTCAGCCTGGTAACATCCATGTGAATGGCCTTGCAAATGGACAGTCCAGTTCTAATGACTACAGCCTTGCCTCACAGCTTGACTACAACATCATGAAAATTCATGAGCCTGAATTACCTAGTTCAGCTGCTCCTGGATTCCTGATCTTTAGAAAGTGGGAAAGTAGTTTGTTGTGTTTAGCTGCTAATTGTAGGGTAATGTGTTATGTAACAAGAAATATCTAATGCAAATTATTACAACCATTTCCAGTTGTTTTACTTCCCTACATCCTTCAACACACTGAGTATTACGAGTATTTATCTATTCACACACATAAATTTGTCACACACAAAAAAATCCCCTTTAAGACAAGAGATTTTACTACAAGTAAGAATGAGCACCTGCCGGGTGCAGTGGTGCACGCCTGTAATCCCAGCAACTCGAGAGGTGGAGGTAGGAGGATTGCAAATATGAGACCAGAGGCAGTCTGTATAACTTAGTGAGACCTGTCTCAAAAAGTTAAAAAAAGGAAAAAGAAGGCCTGAGGGTGCAGCTCAGTGGTCCAACACTTGGAAAGCATGCAAGCGCCAGGCCCTGGGCCAAAAAAAAAAAAAAAAAAAAAAAGAATAAGCACCTTTTCCTATTTACTGACCACTATATATATATCTTTTGTCCCTTTTTCATTTGGCTTTTTTTGTCTCATTGGAATGTAGAAACTGCACCAATTTCTAGTCTTCTTAGACTGTAATTATTTTCTTTAGGTTGTCACTTGTCTTTTATTTATGGTAAACTTTGTGGTCTTAATTTTTATGTAGTCAAATCTGTCACTTTTCTATTATGATAGAATTCAGAATAGTTTCATATTCAGAAAATTTTTATAGTTTTCATTTTGTGATGCAGCTCTTCACACATAATTCTCTATAGTGTTTGATGTAAACTAAATATTTAACCTTTTTTCTTAAATGATAAGTGTACCATTATATAGTGCTTTAACAATTCATGGCTTTAAAAAATTAGAGTTGGCAAACCAGGGGCCACTGCCTATTTTTGTAAATAAAATTTTACTGGAACACAATTATGCTCAGTCACTTGCATATAGCCCATGGTTGCCTTTCTATGTTAGTAGCAGAGCTGACTAGCTGTTATGAAGATCACAGAGCCCCCAAACCTAAATATCTGCTTTCTACCCCTTTACAGAAAAAGTTTGCAAATCCCTGGCTTAAATTCATTCCTGGCCTATTCACTATGAAACTCTAAGCTGAAATCCTTTAAATAGTTCAAGAAAAAAGGTTCCATTCTGCCAAAATAATCTAGAGATTTGGTAGGCCCAGTTCAAAGGCTTTGTTTTGTTATTTCCCTAAAGCAAGCTGAGATTACAGCATAGTAAGAGTTCTGGAATCTACTTAATTTAAGATCACATATGTTTTATTCTATAGCTGGAGAGAAAAAGTCCAAAACAGACCCAAGGTGATTATTATGGTTGGTCAAAAGGGAGGCAGAAATAGACTGGATAAGGCAATAGATCCTTTCATCTAAGGCCTGGCTCTGGTAAAGGGATACAGAGTTTCGGAGTGGAGGGCAGGCATAGTTGAGTTCCAACTCCTAGGCTGTATCTATAATTTTGACAGACATGTTCTTTCAGGCAAGCAGGGTGATAAATGCATACAAATAGGACAGAGAACACCATCTTAAAGAGGCTGAAGAAAATCAACTAGATATAATGGTTCTTTCTTGATATTGGGCTTTACTGTTATTATTATTAAGCTTTTAAAACATAATATTCTGAGCCAGGCATGTTGGCACATGCCTGTAATCCTAGCAACTTGGGAGGAGGAGTCGGGAGAATCACAAGTTCAATGCCAGAGGCAGCCTGTGTAACTTGGTGAGACCCCATCTCGATAAAAAATTTAAAAAGGGGCTTGGGGGCACAGCTCAGTGGTGAAACTCTTGCAAAGTATAAAGTATGCACAAGGCCCTACATTCATCTCTCTACGTTCATCTTTAATGGCCCCCAAGCCATTAAATTAATTAATTAATCAATTAAATATTTTATATTTATCTACAAGATTTTCGGGGCTGGGATTTAGCTCAGTTGGTAGAGTGCTGCGCTGCAGTCTCTGAGGTCCCGAGTTCAATTCCCAGCATCACAAAAATGGGAGAAGGACCTGACAATCCACTCCCAAGGCAATCCTGAAACAATCAGCCATTGAAAACCCTATGAGGGTCGCTATGAATCAGATACCGACTCGATGGCACCTAACAACAACAACAACACAAGATTTTCTACAGGAATGAAATTTAGATAAAACAAAATTGGCCAGGAAGGAAAAGAAAATAAAGAGAGAAAAATACAAAGAAAAAAAGAGACGAATCAGTGGTCTAGTTACCTTGAAAGAAATCAAAGCAATTTATACAGAGAAGGTGGAAAGCGGATAATTTCAAATTTGCTAACACACTTAAAACACAATAAGCAGCAGTCTGGAAACACTCCAATACACACAGATTTCTTCCAGAAACTCCAATTTATCTTGCTTTGGTCAAAAATGGATGGAGAGCAATGAATGATCCAAGAATGGGCTCAAAATTATTGTGTCTGACAGAAAAATACAAAAATAGTAGGATACAGGAACAATGTCGGTAAGCCTCACAACTCCTCTGAAGTAAATAAAATACAGGCGTCTGGGCTGGCTAAAGATCCTTACAGGAAAATCGTGTTACTTATTTTTTTATAGAAATATTTTTTTCCACATTATTATCTAGAGCTTGTATTAAACCAAAATTTTGTACTCTCATCTAGCAAAACTAAATACATAAGAAACATAATTTGCTAATAGGTTGTAAAATTTTGGTAAATGTTCTCTTTGGAGATATGATAATTATTTTGCTTAACAGGGTTAGATTAGGGTGAGCCTTTATTAATCACGTAATAAAAGGATGACTACAAACACGTCGCTACTATTCATCTACAGAAATTAACTTCTCCCAAAGTGATTTCTCATCTTCTTCCATGTCATAGCCACGTTTCCCTGAGCTTTAACACTCTACCTGTGAGACAGTGGGCATTTCTTCTGATATCCGTATTTATTTCATGTGTTTCGTGCATAAGCCCCTTGGCAGACTTTAATTTAGAAGTATGCAGAATCAGCGCCATGAGCCAAGAGGCACTCAGCAAACCTTGTCTGAGACAGTAATGTTTACATTAGACAAGGAAAAAGACTGCTGAGGTTAATTTGATTAAATTAAAGGGGCTCTTTTGATGTCAACCATGCTAAATTTAGCACTTGCTCTTTTTTTAAAAAATTGCTATTTTCTTATAAATGTTTTCATAAGAAACAAGATAAAATGCATCTGATTAGTTTCCGTCAGGCTATTTTATTTATAAGCCTTGGCAGGCTTTGGGTTTTGCTGGGAAATTCTGACAGGTATGTTTATCAGAGAACTACACTATATAGCTATTAGATTATCTGAAAAAACCCTAAATATCCATTCTATTATTTTTCTTACTAAGTCAACATAAACAGAAACTTAAGATAGGAAGGAAGAAGGAAGGAAGGAAGGAAGGAATCCAAATGGATCTAGAGTGAAATTCAAGGCTGAAAAAGAGAACTTCGCTCAGGGTTTACAAAGAAATGTTTTAAGATCAAGAATAGAGGCATAGGACACATAAACATACTTTGTTTTCTAAATGCTTAAATTTACAAAAGAAAAAGTTTTCATTTTGTGATCTATGTTAATTTTACATTTTTTACTCAGAATTTATGCAAAAGCATGATACTCTTTACATTTCACCTGATGAAGTGTCTACCCTGGACAGAGAAAATTTTATAACATAAAAAAATTACCTACTAATAAAAATCACTGACATCTTATTTTCTATCACACTTTTTTTTTTTTTTTTTTTGGCAGTACTGGGGGTTGAATCCAGAGCCTCCCGCCTGCATGCTCTGCAAGTGCTGGACCACTGAGCTGCACCCCTATCCCATTTTTTTTTTATTAGAAATTTTTAATGTACATCATTGACATGCTTTTTGTTGTGACAATTTTATAGGTTACCCCTTACCCTCCTCTATGTTTCCCCCCCACTCCTTTCCTATCTAAGTTTCCCATCCAAGTCTTCTCTATCTTTTACTATATAGTATTTTTCTATATGTCCTTGGGTTCCATTTCTGTTTAAGATAGAAACTTTTCCTGTAGTGGTCTTTGTTTCTATCTTGTTAGAACAATTACATGCGATTTTTAGTCCATTTATATTGATCTCATTCTTATCTTCCCTCCCCCCCTTTTAA